>VXAA01005310.1:220511-288377 GCA_013399115.1 Anseranas semipalmata
AAAAAAAAAAAAAAAAAAAACTAAAGAAAATGTTGTCTTTACCAAAAGTTTTATTAGAGAAGCTCTGACATCCTGCTTTTCATCTGAAGTTTAAATTCACTGCCTCTTTCTGCTGTTGTTGCTTGCAAACAGGAAAGAGAAACATCTGCTGGATGTAACAATTTTATTGAATATCTCTTCAGTTTTATGTAAGAAAGCAGAAATCACAACAAAAAAGTAAGCACAAGCAGAAGGCTTCTGATACTGTTTTAGAGAGTTAATTTTTTTGTGGTTAAGAAAGCAGTCTTGGTACGGTGTGTAGAAGAGGCACTAGTGTTGCTTACAAAGCTGATGTATGTGATTTTTCAGGCAGCATTTTGCAATAGTGATACAGCAGAGCTCTGCATGTGCTTTGTAAATCTGTTGTAATAAGAGATGTATGTCGCCACATCTTGAAACCATCTCCTCCACTTCTGTGACATGGACTGACCGCTTTTCAACAACAACAACAAAAAAAAGTCTGCATGCTTGGAAGTATGTTTTCATTGTTTAAACACCTCTATCTCCAATGCCCCAGGAAAAAAAAGAAACGCAAAGTGCTTGGAAAAGTCAGGCACATTGCCAGCATTTTAAAGAGCTGTTAGAGAAGAGCTTCTAGGGTAGAGATAGGTTCAGAAACTTCCTCAACCAACACGAGAGATATCACTAACAGAAACATCCAAAAATGTTTAATCATTTGCTAACTCCATGGATGAATTGTCCTGCAGTGTAGGTGGAGGGGCCTTGTGCTGGATTATTTTCATTGCTTGAGACCGAAACGCGTGTGCGTGGAGGGGCGGTGGGCTGAGCGCGCCCCGCTCCGTGGCCGCTGCTGCACGTTCGCCCTCCTCGTCCTGTCTTCGGCCGCGCATCGCCTGCCTGCAGCAGCTGCCTCTGCTTTTGTCCCGCTGCCACAGGCGAGGTTTTTGGCAGCGCCAAGATGCCGGCAGGCATTACGGAGGGTGTGCGGGACCCCTCCGAGAAGGCCAAAAGCAGAGGCTGCTCCAGTTCCTTCTCCTGGACCCAGCAGGGCATCTTCCAGTGATGCCTCCCAAATGGCCATGGCACTTCCCTCCACACAGGGATGCTCGGGTGCACCCCTCAAAACAACACAAAACCCAGTTAGACATCCTTGAAGCCAGGAAACACAAACACAATTGCAGCAGTGGCTTAAACAGTTTCCAGTGCCGTGTTAACAGCATGCTTTTGAAAAGCTACGCTGTGCTAAATAAGCCACAGAGAGATGTTAGGGCTGTTCCTCAATTTGCACTCCTTCCCTGCCCCCTGCTTAGCACGTTGCAGATCGCTTTATGAATATGAATGCTTCCCAAAAAAATTACCTAAGAATTGTAGCAAGGAATGGTTTTGTCAGCAAGTTTCTGCTGATTATTCAGCACAGGAAGGAGACAGCTCGTGGTCTAGTGGTGCCGGCTTAGTGGGACAACTTGCCAAAGTGTCACGAAATTCAGAGAGTATGGCTGGGGAGAAGGTTGGAGAGGCACCAGGTCACCTGTGGCCTCCTTCTGTTGTAACTTCTGGAGTTGTCTCTTCCCATGTTTTACACATTTCTCCACAGAACTTTCCTGGGGAAAAACTTTAAGCTTTAAATTGCATCTTGCAAACATTTGCATGCGTCTGCTGCAGTGACGTGCGGCGCTCCTGCAGGTGCCAGCGTGCTCTGCCTTCCCCTTACCCTGTGCTCGTTGTACTGCATGGGGTCAGTCGCTGCTTAGCTCAAGCCTCCTGACAGTGTACTGCATCTGGTGGACAAACTCATTTCCTTGCTGGTTGACGTGTTTGTTCTTGCCATGCCCTGCTCCATCTACTGTGAATTACTGCATTTTCCACTGGAAGTGCTTGGATTGCAGCAACATTGAAACAGAGACCTGCTGATAGCAGCAGCTTTGACAGCCACAACTGAACTAAACCTTTTATCAACCCCGAATTGGCCCTGATGAACACAGGCATTATTCTGTGGTGCAGAGTAAGGAGGAGGTGAGGAGCGTCCAGGCTGTGGATCAGAGACACCTTTCTTTTTTTCCTTTCCTTTTCTCTTTTATGAATGCAATGTACAGACCGTTGCAGCGACATACAGAGTGTAGATGCCAGTGTCCACGGTAGCAGACTTCAGCCTCAAGGGAGGTTCCCTGGCCGAAGCCCCGAGCCCAGCACTAGCAGCTCCCACAGGCTGCCTGCAGCGGGGGCTTTGCAGGGCACAAGCTGGTGAGGTTCGCGTGCATCTCGCCCGGTAAGGGTCATCTGGAAGTCAGTGGTAAGCAACACCAGTGGGTGTTTCAGGAAAGTGCTGGAAATACCATGGGATCATCAAACTTGCAGTCGGTCGGTCCTGAACGGCTGCCCAGTCACTGCCCTGCTCCCAACCTCCTGTTCTGCAGGCAGATGGAGCAGTAATGGGCACAGGTACGGCATCAGGTTTCACACAACAGGGCAGCAGAGGCAGAGCGACCTGGTGCCAGTCAGTACACTTGTGGTGCCACCAGCTGACCGAGGAAGCTGAATGCCGAGTGATTTTGGAGGAGCAGCAAGGGGCTGCATCCCTCGTTGCTTGCCTCTCCAAGAAGGTATCCGAGATGGAAAAAATCATATGCCCTTCTCTTCCCTGCGTATAGCTTGCACAACAGCTCGCAAGAGCCCAGCAGATCTGCAGCTTGTTGCGCTGCTTGGTTTGGGACTTACTATTTGAGGCACAGCTGTGATCCATCCCCAGGCTACAAAGCCTGCCTTCTGAAGAGAAGCAGCTGGGGGCACGGGCTCTTCCTGCAGTGCTGAAATGGCCTCTCTTCCTTCTGCACGTGTCCCTGGTTTTGCTAGCCGGGCTGTGCTATGGCCACTGCTCTGAGCTGAGCAGAGAGGTGAGGAGAAGCCAGCTAGGACCACCAGCAGCTTTCAGGGATGTCCAGCAAAGCCTGATCATCATGCATCAGGGCTCCCCCTGCTTACATCTCCCCTGCAATGGCATTTTCATCAATGTTACCTCAATATTTCTTTGGTTGTAACACGTTTAAAAAGAAAATGAGGTCAGCTCTGATTGGCTTCCTTTAGCGTGTTACTGAATGGTTTGGGTTTTTGTTCTTATCTGAAGTAGAAAAAAAAGCTGTGTATTTCACGTAGAGCACCAGAAGTACTTCTTGGAAGCAATTACTTTGCTGAGTAGAAGGATTTTGCAAGCAGTTTGCTTACAATGTACTAATTGCTTTTTTTTTTCCCCAAAAAATTCCTGAGCAGAGGGCCTTTTGCCTCAAAGGTCTCCATTTATCTCATGCTGCTTCCCCTTTGCTTTAGGTGCAAGCCCACAAATATCTGCTAAAAAAACAACTACATAAATCTTGCAAACTCATACATCAACATGTCCATCCCAAAATAATCAGACTGAAGTGTGAGCACTGCCGAGTTAAAACATCTGAATGATCCTGCAGGCACTGTTTTGGGTATGTGCTGTAGGAGGAGGGCTCAGCGTCGCTGCTCTAGTATTGAAATAAAACGTAGTTCCTGTGTCCGCATGTTCGGTCTCCTGGACATGTGCTGGTACTGTTTAGCAATGCCTGTGAGCACAGCCTGTCTGCTTGGTGCTGTAGGTTTTCAGCATGGAGCAATCCAGGAGCTGGCAGCAGGAGCTTGAGGAGGTGTCTTCTTAAACCCCAGTGGCTCTGCTCCACTCTTTCTGCTGCTCGGTAACTTTGGTGCCTCTTCAGCTGCAGCTGCAGAAGGTAATCCATCTGGACATGCATTTACGGTCTGATAGCAGTCTTGGTCCTTCAATTCCTCTTTCACCAGGGAATAGCAGCAGATGTACACTAGTTATGTTTTCCATTTTGCAACCTGTATCCGTAATTACAACCCTGTGTTGTTTCAAGTGGAAGGATGCATACCAAGACCTTCTTTTGAAGACTGATAACCTAGCAAACTTCTTGTGCTGTTCCATGCAGAGAGCACGGAGGAGCCTTTTGTTTTTCTTTTATGGGGCTGCTTTCAATACAGCTGTGCCCTTTGTGACTCTTTGTTTTTAAAACTGCTCCTGGAAGTCAGTGGAGTTATGATGTCTTTGACGGGTGGCTCCCTGCTTATGTGCTGTCCCCTTTCTGGGAACTGACATCCAAATCCTGCACCTGGAACCTCTTCTTGCTGAGTGATCAGAGCAGCATATCATGCAGATGTGGCCAGTGGGCATAGCATGCAGATCAATAGGAGGGGATCAGAAGGATCTAAGGGCCGTCCCAAGCATGCAAAACAAATTAGGCTCACTTTTTGGATGCCACTCTTTTGTCATGCCACTCTTGTGTCATTCTCTGCATGCAGTCTCAGGCTTCCCAAGTGTGTAGCAAATGGTTTCACAGGTGTCTTCTGCCTCTGGCACCCCATGGTGTGGCCTGCAGGGTGCACAGCTGATCTACTGCATCTGATCAAACTGATATTACTCGTTAGTTTTAAACGTAAAGTACTATCCGACAATATATAGTAGTTATGTGGATTATTACCAGATCCGCAAAAATCCACACCTTCGGCAATTGTTTAAAACACCTTTTGCATTTTGAAAACATCTGGCCAGCTTTGTTTTCAACCAGCCAAGGTTTTGCATTGACCCTCGTCTACGCCTTGTGCTCCGTGAGGACCGAGGGCCCTGGCCGGGGAGGGTGCTCAGAAGGACGCGTCCCCAGGCTCCTGCCCCGTGGGAGCAGTGCTGCTGAGAGCCACGAGGAGCTGGTTTCCGCCCTGGTCTGAAGACAGGTGGCCGTGGAAAATAATTACTGCCATCTCTGGCAGCATCATTAGAGAGGCTGAGGGTCTGGGGGAAGCAGAGACGGCTCCCCCCTGCCCAGCAGCGGCAGGTCCACAACAAACCCAGCTACAGTCCAGACGTGCCACAGAGAAGGCAGCGATGTTAACACCTCTTCCTTCCGCGCTGGGTAGTTAGGGGCTGGATTGAAGCGATCTTTGCCTGGCACTTCCCGCGGGCATGCCTGAGAGGGACAGAGGTGGCTGGGAACCAACCCAGTTCTGCCATTGAAAGTGTCTCAGCATTCTGCCACAGCACAATTGCTCTTTCATGAGTGAGTGAACCGAGAGAAAAGACCTTGCACTATTTTTTCATTGTTGTTATTCCTTTTATCATAGCCAAAATCTACAGTCCTTTATGGAGATGCTGGCACATGCAGTGTGCCAGAGGTTAAAGGAGTAGCATCCTCAGAAACATGCAGATTGAGCAACCTTCAATGTGGTAAGATAGTGCTCTTTTTTGTGGTTTCAGAAGCTATTTATATAGAAATCTGTAAGCCACAGTGACGCAGGATGTGGTGTTAACACAGTAGCTGAAAGGCAAGCGCTATTCTTGGACACTTCTAGGTGCCATGCTTTGCTTACGGGGGGTTAAATTTAGACCTGGAGAGCACACTGCCAGAGGTAGAGCACTGCTCCCAAAAAGTCGTGGAACACAAGAATTGGTCTGCTGCACTGAATCAAACTCACATCACTGATAAATGCGTGAATGTGGGGAAACTCACTCGGAGCACTCATCACTGGTCTAACCCAGAAGCAGTTTTAATGACTAACCCTTCAGGGGGGATGAGACTGGGGTTGCCTACTTCACAGGGATGAGGGGTGTCTAACGCATCCTTAACTTTTCCCTTGCTTTGCCTGCTCATGCTGGCCTGAGGACATAACGCAGAACTGTGCAGAGCATCACTTCCCCAGCAGCTGCATTCCCAGCATTTTCAACAGCTGAGAGAAGGGACCGGCTGAAGATATGCCTTTTTTTCAGTATAAAGCATTGTTTGGCAGTGTGATTCTCGAAGCTAGGGGCTGAAATAAAAGCTAAATTTTATCAACGCTGTCTTCTATGTTTGCCTGAACAGTTTTAATCAATATAGACTCAGTGATGGCGTGCACAAGGGAAATTACAGAGAAGCTGCCACTGGAATTCAGATATTTACCAACAGCAGTGGAACATTTCCAGGCTTGTTCACTGTATCTCCCATTTTAAATATGGGAAATACTGTTGTTACCACAGTAAAATTATATGCTGCAGGACAGCAAACACCCTTCTGACAGGGAAAAAAGTGCCTACTATACACTGTCGCAATGCTTCTTTCTGCATGGTTATATTTTTAATGAATCCACAGACTGGCTTCATTGAAGTTGATAAAATACCAATCTTTCATTCTCCCTGACACCTAAGACGTAAGTTACAGTATAATGTGATCTTGTCCAGATAGTGAACATCAGATGTTCCAAGGGAAACCAGAGGCCTGTGTGAGAGCCAAGAGGTAGTTGCTTCCCTTTAAATCATGTCTCATCTTCAGAGTTGGAAGACAGGCCAGAAGCTGTGTTTTCTGCCCGAGTTATCACCCTCATCTAGACAGGTTTAAATGAGTACATGTAGAATTAAGCGCTGAAACCTGGAATTTTCCCTTCTGATAGGCTGTCAGTATATACTTACCACAAGCGAAATTAGGGTGGTTAATCAGTTGGTGGTTCTCTTGTGATGTGCCGTGCCATATCTGTGTGCTGTCCTAAGGCTTTATCCTCCCTCTGTTTTATCATTGCCATTTGTAGATGTCTCGGTGGTAGGATGAGAGCAGGAGTGTTGTCCTTTGGGCCTGGACACCCTCCCTCTCCCACATGAGAGCTTCTTGAGCGGCGGGATGTACGGGGTCTTGCCGTGGTGCCGCTGGTCGTGTACAGGCTATCCCAGGCTGCTGCTGCTTTCAGGCAGTATTTTATTTTGTTAACATTCAGATCAGGAGTCGGAGGTCTGCTTGGGAAGGAGGCTACCCTAACAAAGCCAAAGGACTGCCTGATTTTCCAGGAAGCTTTATTCTGGAGTCCCCTTAACCACGAGAGCTCCTTCCCTGTTGTCCACCTCACTCCGGAGCCACGCTCTTTGTTTTGCCCAAGCAAAACAAAGCTGTCACGGTGGATTCTGCCTCTAAAAGCTGTCTTTTGTGTAACTGGGCTTGATGCAATTGCCCCAAGGGATGTCTACCACACCTTAACCAGCTAGCTATCATTGGATAAATTCCACTACAGCTCTATCAAAAAAAAGCACACACAGATTTCTTGCAGTTCAGTGTGTAGTGCTGCCATTTTGAGTGTCTCTACCCTTTTGTAGCACCTTCTCCTGTTCACAGTCTGTTACTAGCATGGGAGAAGCTGTTTTTATTCCTATTAAGGCAGCAGATAGAGGCTAATTTGTTTCTTCTAGTATTACTAGTTTCATCTTACATAAGAATCAAAGCAGGCCTTTACACATTAAGTTGCATCCACCCATGCTTCATTTGGAAACTTGTATTGCAACTGGAGCTCATCCAAACATAATACCAGCAACGCTTAATGTCCCTAACAACAAAAGAAAATACAATTAAACAATCTCATGTACCAATGTTGTTTGAAATCTACTAAACAAAGTGTATGGTTTAAATGTAGCATTGTGACCATTTCTGGGAAAGTACCAGAATACACAGGGGGTTTATGGATTTCCAAAAGAAAAGTAGGGAAAACAGGTTTTTTCAACACCACCATGAAAGATTTTTCTATGCTTAAAACCTGCAGGTAGTTACAGGAGCAAAGAAACACCCAGGTCCCAGGCGTGCTAAATATACCTTGCAGGCACGGGCAGAACAGAGCGCGACTTGTGAGCTGCCCGCGGGTGCCGGCCATCCCGCTCCTGCCCGAGCTGACCTCTGGTGCTGATCCTGGGTCTGCAGGCGGGCGCCTTTGCCTTGCCACCACCAGGACTTGGGGGTTGCCCACTCTCCATGGACCCACAGCAGGGATGGGGCTCTTGGGCATTTTCCATGGAGACGCAGATGCATGCGAAGGGCGTTTTCCATGTCTGGTGCAGGAGGGCTCATCATGACCATGAGCAACAACCAGTGCCAGTAAAGAGGAGGATGAATTTGCACTAGGTGGTGCACATGGGATGCCAGGTGTGGACTGAAAGGTGATTTCTTGCTTCCAGTTTTCCCCATAGCTCTGTGGCCTGCGTTTCTTTGTCCTGTGTCACCGTGACCCAGGGACACCAGCGCCGTGAGCCCCAGGAGCCTTGGATCAGCAGAACTTTGTGCTCCTGTTCCAGCCAAGCTACCGCCGCTGGTTTGGGGCCGCATGAGCATCTCTGTCTGTAATAAAGCATAAAGGCTCTTGTAGAACGACTGAAAGTTGAAAAAGACACTGAAGTTTCCTCTGTGTGTCAGGTTTTTGGCAACAGAGAAACTCCACGGGGACTACTGTTTGTCTTTACACAGAGATAAATACTCAAAGTGCTTTGGCAACAGCCAGGCCTTTATTCAGAGATTAGCTTCACATATCTTTATGAATTTAGAAATCAGTTGGAATCCTGACCATTGGCACTCAATGACTTCCTGTTTTTGTCTAAAATGCTTTTTTATAGATAAATGGCTTACTTTTGTCTTTTGTGGGGGAAAAGAAAAAGCACTGTCTCTCTCCTGCACTCACTAGATCAGTGACAAAATCCATTTTTTGTTAACAACCTTTTGATTTGAGGGATTCAAATGGATGTGGATAAGCTGCCTTAAGCTCAAGCTTTTCCTTCTCTTTTCTGAAAGCAGCTCGCACATGCCATCTTTGGAAGATGTTCTTTAAAACAAAGACAAGCATACGTTTGAAACAAGGGGATATTCAAACACCTTTGGTTTGCACGTGTCAGTTGAAAAACAGTCCTGGTTGGTCTCCTCCATTTGCATTAGCATTTGATTTCTCCTGCAGCGATGTCAAACAAAGACTATTTGAGGGTGGCCGGATCAGCTGGCCGGAGACCAGCAAACTCGTTTCGCTGGACCGCTCACAGCAGGCAGGGAATGACACCAAGCAAGCGCTAACCTGGGCCAGAGTTTAACGAGTGCACATGAAATGAACCGGCTGGTTCTGATGGCTTGCTTCTGCCCACGTCTCATTTTCTCTTCAGTTTGTTTTGCTTTGTTATTGTTCATCCCCAGGCTTTTCTGTCTGTTGCAGTTTCAAACTTCAAAAGCTTCACGTACTGGAGAGATACACAAGGGCTCGGAGACCCACACGGTATCTAAAACATACACAGCCGGTGCAAGGCTGTGTAGAAAGGCCATCCAGGGTCCAAGTGGGAAGATGCCCAGCACGTTGGACCTTCAGAAGGAAATCCAGGAGGCTCAGTGTCGGCATGCCCTGCCTCCGGCATCCCTTGGCAGCAAGCGCCCGGAGCACTGCAGGGAGAGCACTGCCATTCCTCCCTCCCTGCCTCTCCACCGGCTGCTGCAGGAGGACTCCCCCCAGATGTCAAGCCTGCTATTTGTTATTCCTGCTGGTAGCAGCCTGCTCTTTGTTACCTCTGGCCTAGGCTTGTAAACCCCAGCAGCCTTGCTGTGAACGCCATGCTATGCAAGCTGGCTGGGGAGGTAAAGGCAAAAGTAGGAAGGGAAGGCCGAAGGGTGTCAGCCACCCCGAAAAGCAGGAAGGCATGATGGTGGTGGGGACTGTAGTTGCAGCCCCACCAACCGCTGGCATTTTCTGTCGGTACACTTCCATGCTGCCGAGCAGCAAAGAGTAATGCTGAGGATGTTGGAAAGCATTTATTGTCAGCACCTAGTGAGATGCTGTGGTGGGACAGGTCTATCTTCAGTTGTCCCTGTGTACAGCAAAGATAGGTACAGAGGTGCACCTGGTTTAAAAGCAGGGATTTGACCTAAAGATTTCACCGAGGAGTTTATAGGATGAAGTATTTAAATGATAAATTGTCTGGGGCAGTGGGCATTGGAAGAGACCAGGGAGAGCAAAGATTAGCAAATGAGTGTGTATGCCAACAAGAATATCAGTTGCGGTCAAGACTGTGTGTGAATTTAGGAAGAGTTTTTTATTTACTTTCTCTAAAAAGGAGGAAGCCACCTCCCTGGAGAAGAGAAGGCTCAGGGGGACCTCATCACAGTATTCCAGTACTTAAAAGGGCAGCTACAAAGAGGACAAAGGCTCTTTTTTTCAGAAGGAGCCACACAGAGAAGACAAGGGGCAACAGGTATAAGTTGCACTGGGAGAGGTTTCATCTTGAGAGAAGAACAAAATTTTTTTTACAGTGAGAACAGTCGATCACTGGAACAACTTCCACGTGGTCAAGTTCTGGGCTGTTCTGTGATTCTCTGATTCTATGACAAGGATGAAAGATGAACAGTCACGGGTGAAATACTAAATACCAAGGCCCAGAGTGAGGTGATGCTGATATATACTGGAACTTCGCTTTTTGTTGGCACTGGCATGGTGCTCCCAGCCCAGCTACAGCAAAGGCAAAAGCCTGAGGAAGCTTTCATGTTAAGTCATTAGCCTGTTTTAAACAGCATACCTGTTTCAGGAGGGAAGCATCCAGGTTCCTCAGAGAGGGGATGATTTGCTGACAAAGATAGCCATGCTTTAAACACTGAATAAATTCTGTGCACAGGAGTTCAAAGATGAAGACAGATGTTTGAAGCAGACACATACTGTATTCCTCCTGGGAAGAAGAAGTAAGTTTTGGAGCAAGATATGATTGCTGTGTTTCTTTACAATATAGCCATTAGTTTGTGCAAAGTCTGACCAAACACAACATCTCAACATCCTGGAGCAGGATTCAGGAAGAGGTTGGAGTGTGGGCATGCGTCTAGCTGTGGAGAAGGTGGGAAATCAGGGAATGGATGCAGTGCTAGCAGAAACAGTTTACTATTTTAAAATGCCTTTGTCAGCCATGCATGCAGTAGGTTGAAAGATCTGGCAAACCTGTCAATTTTCTATTTGAAATTTGGATACTGGGAAAAACTGTTGGAGATTTGCTCCCTGCCCATAGGGAGGTCAGGATTTTGTCTATAATCTGCAAATTCAGACTTGTTCAGCTCATGGGGGACTAGAACAGGGGGGCCTAGGGATGGGGCTAGTCTAGTGTTGTGAAAGACAGGCTGGTAGCTCATAACATCACGGCATATGCCTCCTCCTGTATGCCTCCTAGTTGGGTGTTTTCTCCTGTTTGCCTAGATTCTCTTGCTCCAAACCATCTTACGAGAAGTACATGCAAGGTATGCTTTCACAAAGATGGATACAGATTTTAATTAGTTTTCCTTTGTTTACATTTCCCATTTTGCACTGCTGGAGATATTCTGCTCACACACAACCCATCAGAGAAATATCTGATGTTTCCGCTGCATCAGAGTTTCTCAGCCAGGATACATGTCTGAGAGAAAGCAGCATTTTGCATTCGATCAGAAACACAAAGCATGGTAAAAGGAACGTGCTACTCGTTCATCCAGGGGAACCGCCTCCCTAAGTAAAGACACCTTAAATAAATGAAGGGTTTTGACAGCACCCTTTTCAACAAGACAGTTCTTACTGGCACTGTTTCCCTTTCTGCCTGCGGTATTTTGCAAGGATGCTCTTTCAGTGCCATCCTCCCCAGGCCTTGTGGAGTCTGTGGATGGAGGTACAAGACTTTCATATCTCAATTTTTACAGACTTTGGCAAATTTAGCATGGGATTATTTCACCTTTGTTAATCTGGTCCATTTGTGGTAGCCACATTTCATACTTTAGCATAAAAATCCTGACTATTTCCAGCAGAAACTACAAATAACAGCAACAACAATGTTTTCATTCACCAAGAACTATAAGCTATATTGTAGTAATGTTGTGGCAAAATCGGGGACGATGATGTCAGACTAGAATTAGAAGAATGACGCCTACATTCTGTATGTTTACAGCGTGATAAATGGTCTTCCCAGGTCCTTTGCATATATAATAGTTCAGCATTCATTTTAGATTTCATTCTGTAATATTTCTATCTGGGCAAAACAATACATAGCTATAAATAAGCGCTATTTCACACAGTACTTATCTCTATTCATGCTATGCACATGATAGTATGCAGTGTGATAAGGAGGCTTATTGATACTGCTTTACAGATGGCGAGGGCATGAAAAAGTGCAGTTGTGCTGCAGCTGATGAGTTTACTCCTCAGCTAGCATAGCAAGCGGCTGTCCCTGCTGAGGGTGTCATTGTGCCGCAATGTGGAAAATGCCAGGCATTTCTAAAGCCCTTCTTGGCTATAGCTTTGTTAAATACAGCGGGGGCTCTGTGCTTTTACATTTGTTTTTAATCAGCAAGGCAGCTGTAATGCAGAGTTTCCTCCGCACCTCCACCACGGTGCTGCACAACGGGCAGGCCACCGCTTGCCTGCAGCTTGTTTTGGATGCTGCAGTTTCTGTTTTCTTTCACCATGCTTTCCACGGTGATGGCAATACCTTCCAGCTTTCTCTCCCAGCCACCAGCTAGCCAGGTCTATGCTGCTCTGCTGGTGTGGAAGTTGTCTCCCCACGGCATTGCGAAAGCGCAGCGAGCCCCTGCTCCCTGTTGGTCACTGGTGGTGATGCTCAGTGTCCTCTCTCCTAGTCCTTGCTGTCCTGGTGGAAGAGGTGGTGTAGCTGCCCCTCACACTCTGAGATCAGGAGGGGATTTGGAGAGGACAGCATCTCCTCTTGCTCCCTAAAATGGGCCCTTTCCATATTTTTCTCCTCCATAGCTCCTCCACATGAGGAACCTGCAGGGTGAGCTTGAGGCCATGCCAGAAAACAGCAAAGTCAGGGTGGACACCCAAATGGGTGGAAGAGTGCTCTCAGGAGGGACACGCAATGGTTAGGGCAGAGAAAAGGGGGTTTCAGGATAGGGATGTATTGGTGAGGGTCACATCTCGCCAGAGCCTGAGAGTAACCTTCCTCACGCCTCCCTTCCCCTCCTTCCAGCTTTGCCTCGTTGCTTTCTGCTTGAAAAGCGCTCTTTCCTCCTCATTCCTGAGAAGCAGTGGATGCTCCCCCTGGCGTGTGGGGTCTCGGCGGGCAGCAGGGAGGTGGCCGCCAGGGTACGAGCAGCAGCGGTGTGTGACTTGGCAGGAGCAGCAGCGCTCCTTTTATTTCGCCATTGTGAGCGAGAGGAAAATAAATGTTCATGGAATAAATGCAGTCTTACTTCGTCCAAGGAGAAAAGGAAGGAAAAAAAAATGGTGCTGCTTAGGAAATGCTTCGCCTGATAATCAGAGAAGTTTCAAGAGCAGCTCTCCGGCCTGGTGACTGGGAGGTGACCACGTGCGGGCCCTCGCTGTCCAGGCTGGATTGCGTCCTCAACCTGCTGTTTGCGAGCTCCCAGCGTCCCCTTGGAGCGAAGCCTAACACCAAAATATACAGCAGTTGGTTGGTTTCCAGCTAAAGCAAGGCTCTCTTTCCATTTGCAGCAGCCATAAAACAATTTGATCTGCAGACCTGGGATAAAATGGGTCCGATAGCTCCTGCGATCCGTATAGGAGGATGGTCACTTAGAAGTCACTTACCCAAGCTTGGTTTTAGGTCTGTGCAGTGTCTGCCCTTTGGATCTCTGAAAAACAAAAGAAAGCTCCTTAAGACATACTGAGAATGTTTCTCCCCCTTCTTCCACAACTTTACTATTAGCCATGCCCGATCTTCTGGCTGTGTGTGCTTGTCAGGAGGGGGACTTGCACTTACTTTGGCTCTTACCAAGTTTTTGTAAATACAGGCATCAGTGTAAGGCAGTCTCCACTGGTAGGAAAACATATCATCCTGAAAGGCCCGTTCTTAACTATAAACTAAACCAGCAGGCATGGCTGGCTGCAGTAGCACAGAGGTGATCTGTCACTCAAGTACAGCCTTACAGTAATATTTCTGTGTTTTCAGAGACTGTTTTTTATTGTACCCTTTTTTCCTACTTTATCTTCCTGTACTGTCCAAAATTAGTTGTGTTGTCTTTACAGACATTCATTAGAGGACTGAGGACCTAGTAATGAGTGATGAGTTTGTCAGTGTTTATCCTCATGTAGTGTGTTTCCTTTCTGCTGCTCTTTTCTTGGAGTTGTTTTCTCTTTTGTTTTTCAAGTCACTCATTTTTGTGTGATTTATCATGCTTGGTTTCATACGTCTATTGCCCACAACGGTTTTTACTCTCTTGCAATCAAATCTTGACGTGATGCCACACTTACCCAGGAGTTTCCAAGCTTGCAGCTACCACAGAAATGCAATCCAGACTGGTGCACCGGACAAGGGTTCGGGGCAGACGTGATGTAGTCATATCGTGGTCATTGGAAAGCCCTCAGCAGGACTTCTACGACAGCATAGCAAACCAGATTGTGCACAAGGAGCTGGAGTTTCAGCCCTGGGTGAGATGTATCACATAGCAAGTCCAAGAACATGAAATTATTCTCATGACTACTTTACTGTAACTCAGATTTCCTGCTGTAAAATGTGCTTCCTGGTCTATAGGGACACTTCCCCTCTTGTCTTATTAAATCTTTTTAAAAGATGCTGTGCCATTTTTCCAGTTCCTCCAACCTTTCCCACCTCATGGCTAGCCATTCACCCCTCAGCCTGATGGGCATTTCTTCCTCACCAGTCCCCCTCTTCCCAGACCCACAGGGCAGACCTTGGCCATGCACCACAGGGATGTTCCTCATAGAATGGCTTGGGTTGGAAGGGACCTTAAAGCTCATCTGGTTCCACCCCCCTGCCATGGGCAGGGATGCCACCCACTAGATCAGGTTGCCCAAGGCCCCATCCAGCCTGGCCTTGAACACCTCCAGGAATGGGGCATCCACGGTTTCTCTGGGCAACTTGTTCCAGTGCCTCACCACCCTCAGAGTGAAGAATTTCCTCCTAACATCTAATCTAAATCTCCCCTCTTTTAGCTTAAAACCATTCCCTCTTGTCCTGTCTGCCCAAGTAAATCCCATCTGCCCATCTTGCTATCTGCCCAAGTAAAAAGTCTCTCTCCATCTTTTTTGTAAGCCCCCTTTAAGTACTGAAAGGCTGCAATGAGGTCTCCCTGGAGCCTTCTCTTCTCCAGGCTGAACATCCCCAGCTCTCTCAGCCTTTCTTCATAGGAGAGGTGCTCCAGCCCTCTGATCGTCATCCTCGTGGCCCTCCTCTGGACCTGCTCTAACAGGTCCTCCTCCCTCTTGTGCTGGGGGCCCCAGAGCTGGATGTGGTGCTCCAAGCAGGGCCTTACAAGGGCATGCCTCATGCTGCAGTTCAGCATCATGGTCAGCTCCATGTGGTGCCAGCACCTCTACGGGCTGCCGGGGCTGGAGGTGTCACCCCAACGTGCTATCAGTCCAGGCAACAGTGCTCCTCAGCCACTCAAGGACATACCATCTGCAGCCTCATTTGTGCATATTGGGCTCTCTTGGTGCCATGCCAGGACAATGAACTACCCATATAGATGATCAGATTTGATTCCTTGAAAGCAGTAAATCTGCTTTGTATGTCATTGTAACGTGGGTTTCACAGCATTTGTAAAATATTAAGATGCACCTGGAAGCTGCTCGCACTGCACTTTGGGCTGCTCTCAGTTCTGTACCTGAGCAGAAAAATACGTCAAGATTTTGAAGTATGTTGAAGGCTTTTCAGTATTTAGGCAGCAGGAGGCTTTTGGATCTCCTTGTTTTATTAGATGTGATATTTTAAGATCTTCATTGTTGGTGAAATCAATGCATAACAGATTTCAGAAAAGGGAAGAATTTAACCTCACTTTTAGCTTGGTATCACTTTACTTTGACAAATATTCCAAGTAAGAAGTAGAAAAAATAAATTTCAGGCTTTTTTCATTCCAAAGGAAGAATTCCACGTTTAACAGATGACATAAATCTGAAGTAACAGGAGCCTGACATTTTTATGTTGCTTGCATTGTACCTAATGCAAACATGCCCTCACCGTGAGTGATGCTTTCCAGTATTTTCCGGGGTACTGACAGTTAAATAACAAGTGAGAGAAAACCCGAGGCATTGTTTGTGTCACCATTTGCAAGCACTTAGCTTAATAAGCCACAGGAGCCATTAGCATGGTGGGAAGTTTTGGTAGGAAAATCCCAGGGGCTGAAGAAAAACAAAACCCACTAGACTGAATGGGGCTGGCTTCAATGATTTTGCTGTCCAATAACAAACGAGCCGTCTGTTCAGAAGCTTGAAACTCACCCTGTTTGCCCAAAGGTCAGTCCTGGATGTCATGTGGAAGAAACCATGTGGAAGAAACCAGTCAGAAAGTCAGCGGGGTCTGCCGGTGGGGGCCAGGGCAGCCCACGTTACCTCCGAGGCCTGGAGCCCCGTGTTTCTACTGCTCTCGACACCCTCGCTGCCAGCATGCCCAGGCCTGGCACCTGGCTGCAGGCCTGGCACCTGGCTGCAGGCCTAGCACGAGCAGTGTGCAGAATAATGGCTTCCCTCCGCTTCCAGAGCTGCCTGGGATGTCAGCCCCATATTTTTATTTTATTTTTTTAAGGGCAGAATGAGCAGCACAGAGCATTTAATTGCATGCTTGACCACAGGCCTCTTATTCTGGAGTGCAACCATGTCAAGCCTCAGCATGAGGTTTATTGGACCTATCTGAGACACTGAGAAGCCCAGAAAGGCTCCTAAAGTCTACTTGAGACCAGTGTTCAGTGTGGTGGGCTGCATGTGGACTTCTATCGATGATGTTGGGGCTTTCTCAGGGGCCAATGGCTACCTGCCTCACCGTGCTGCTGCTTCTTGTTGCTGCTGTTAACATACCCAGAAGTTATACCAACGGAATGTTCCGTTTGATATGTTTAGTTTCTCAACAAAAGCTTTGAAACAAAACAAAACAACAACAGAAATTGATGGAAAATTGGAAGCTTTCAGCTGCAACTTTGAGCAACCTAGGAGAGCCTTCCTGTCAGCTCCATTGTTCCCATGTTGGACTTCTCTGCTACAGGCCGGGTGAGGATGCTGTCATCATCTTTTGTCCTTGATTGGAGATCGCATGACTTGCAGTGTTCCCGTCTCTGATGTTATTCTCCCAAGGCAGCCTGTAATGAAGAAAATACATGCTCAGGCTGGAACAAAGTCCACAACTGCCTCACTGCTAGGAGGCTGAGCGCAGCATGCATGGCTTCTGCAGCGAGTGGTTGAATTTGAAAGATTCTCTCAGTTTCTGCAGAAGCCAGCTCAGCAGAGCTGCTCGGTGTGGAAGGCAGCCTCTGAATCAACCTGTACAATCCTGCACATAAAGAGATGCGGTTTTCTACTCTTGCAGGAACAGATATGAGGAAAAGACAAAAGAATGAAGCCTTTTGCTCAGGTTTCAAGTACTCTTTTCCAGGCCTGCTGGAATCCGAAAGAGCTGTAGAGAAAAGCTATGAAGTGGATGCATGTGTTTGGTGCCACCTCAGTGTGGGAGAATTTCAGCCCTATTCTGTAAATTTTCTGCCAGCCCCTAACAAAGTAATTTGGCAAAAGAAGTCAGGGCTTTGTACTGGCAGCTGGCAGCTCGCCTCCTAGCTTCTTTCCCCCTGCAAGTGTTGCTGACTAGCAAAGTGATGGGCATTGAGGGGCACTGTGGCACCGCTGTTTGCAAGCAAACTCGGTTTGGGGTTGCTTTTTGGTGTGTTGAAAGCCTGTGTGTGCTTGCCTCATTGGCAGCCAGCATCTTGTAGCACAGCACACCCTGCAAAGATGTTCAGAAACTGCTCTTCTGCCTGATCTAGGTGAGTGGTGTCGAAGGGAGAGGTGTCCGCCTGGCATGCAGCTGCTGCTGCCCCAGCTGGAGATAGCTGGCACCTTCTTAGCGAGCACAACCGAGAGGCTGACTGAAGTCAGCCGCGAGACCCGCGTTGCTACCAAAAAAAGGGAGGCAATGTGTTAGCAAATACCACGGTGACACAAGAACCTGCTGGGAACAATGTTGGCTGGGTAGTGCTGGGAAGCTCTTGTAGCTGCTCCTGTGCTAAGCCCGCTGGTTGATGATAAGACCTCGGTTCCCACCCCACAGAGCATGTTAGCCTGGAAAATCTCAGGAGCACTGTCTTTGTTCTGACATGATCTGTGTGCAAGTGCTTCCCCCATCGTACTTGTAGTCATAACCTTCTTAACCTTGCAAGAAGTTAGCATCGCCGTTTAACTCGGTACTTCCAGTAAAATGCAAGGCATTTTGATTTCATTTCTGCATTGAACTCCAAATTTTGTTCTGCGCTTTGTCCCCATCAGAGCTTTGCAAAGCAGAGAAAGGAGGGGGAAGCATTTTAATCAGGGTAAGGCTCTTTGGCATTTACACTATTGAAGCCTGAGGAGCCTCTGAATTTCTGTTGAATAGAGCCCTAAGAAAAGGAGTAGATCTGTTGAAGGACAGCATTTCAGTGCTAGAAGGATGTGTGTTTAGGACTTTCCATTACATAATGGGGCTGAAATGGATTAACAAGACCCAGGCTTTCTTTTTCTTGAGAATTGCTGCCTGCACCACTTTTTCTCTATTACTGATGCTTCAGTCACAGCACTCACAGAAAGGTTTTCTTTGTTGTTATTAGTTCGAGAAGTAAATTACAGCATTGTTTCTCCTGATCAAGAGATTGATTAGTCAGAGGTCTCTAGCTGAAGGGAAAAATGTTCCTCATCATCAACTTTAAATGCAAGTGTATTTGCCAAGCAGAGCACATTTAAAATCATGAGCATGGCGGGGAGCGCCTTGCTCTTTTGATGTGCTGCCCATAACTATTCACGGGTCTCTGAGAGGCAGCCGTCTCATCAGGTCAGTGCAGAAATAGTGTGGGAAAGATACTCTTGAAAAAGAAAATTAAACACTGCCGTTTCCAGCTGGATGGTTCTCATGGTGTTGTGACCAGTGCCAGCACGTTAGTATATTTGTGGGGTTTGTTGTGTTTTGTCTCCTCTTTCTCTCACTAGGTGCTTTCATAATCTGCTGGACCCCGGGATTAGTCTTGCTGCTCCTCGATGTCTGCTGCCCCCAGTGCAATGTCCTGGCCTACGAGAAGTTCTTCCTGCTCCTGGCTGAGTTCAACTCCGCCATGAACCCCATCATCTATTCCTACCGGGACAAGGAGATGAGCGCGACCTTCAAGCAGATCCTCTGCTGCCAGCGCAGCGAGAGCGCCAATGGCCCCACTGAAGGCTCGGACCGCTCGGCATCCTCGCTCAACCACACCATCCTGGCCGGCGTCCACAGCAACGACCACTCGGTGGTGTAGAGCCCCCGCCAGCCACCCGGCCGACGAAGCCGCCCCGGGGAGGTAACCCACTTGCAAGGTTTTCTCAAACACTAATGGACTACGAGCGCTTCTTTTCCAGGGAGCCCGGCGCAGCTGCGAGGCCTTTGCCTTCTGCTTGCAGAAGGTGGGAAGCAGATGCCTTGCAGCGGAGCTCGCCGGTAGCCCGTGGAAAGCCTCACTGAGACTTCGTCGGCCCTCGCGGCGTCTTGGTGCCAGTCTGAATCAACTCTGATTAATTAAGCTTATACCTGCTTCACTGCATTTACATGTAGCCACTTAGTCTTTTTAAAAAGGGAGTAAAGGGGATAAAAGTATGCCTTTCATTTAATAGACATGTAATATTTATCACCATCAGCATGCTTTTGATGAACATTTTCTGTGCAGGGAGTAAAACTGTGCTCTAGTCTTCATATCCTTAGCCACACTGCCATAACTACAGTAAAAACAAAAGTATTTTTTCTAATACAGGCATCAGGAAGATGATGGAAACTGACTCTTCTTACCTTCGTTACTGGTGTTAGAGAGCATGCATGTTCTGTGTGTATGCAGATTGTTTTAATTATGGGAAGGAAAAAAAAAGCTCATTGTAAAGTCTGCAGGAAAGTAGAAAAGCATAGACTGTATTCCAGTGTTTGTTTAGATTATGAAATAAACAATACTCTAGTCACAAGGTATTTAATGTTCTTCTTTTGAAGTGTGGTATGAAATGTGTAACTTGTGAGGGGTCCCAAGTTTTTCAGGGTCAAGTTCTTAAAATAGGACACATCTCTAGGGCTCTTCAAGGGCTACAGTCGTGCTGGGAAGCATGAAAGAAAAAAAAAAAAAAAACATATTTTTGCTGTTGGCATGCTTTTCTTGTTCATGATGGAAAGCAATGGGATTTTTAACATTAAAAAATATATACTTTTTTAAAGAACCTTTCTTGTAATTAGAAACAAAACAACTTCTGTGTTTTGCACTGAGTAATTTTTGTAGGGTATCTTTTAAATTATTTACCCTGCATTTCAAAACCAGTGGGCTGCTAAGAACGAAGGTACAATTTTGTTTTGGAAAATCAAAACCAAATATGTAGTAGTCTATTTCAAATGACTGAATCATTCTATATGGTCACATATGCACATTGTTGAGAAAAGCTAAGCTAACAAATGGATATGTAGCTGTTTCAGTGAGAAATGCCACTAATGTGTATCTCAATTACAAAGAATCAGTGATGTTAATCAAAATTCCTTGATGGGAATAAACATGAGCAAAGATGGGATCTTGCAGATAAAGAACTTGGGACCTTTCTCTGGGAAACTATGTGTTCTCCTAACAATGTAAAATATATCAACGGTAAATTCCTAAGGCCATTTTCCTTATAGTAATATGCCTCTATAGCAAAAAAGAAGAAAAAAGAAAAAAAAAAAGTAAAAAATCTGAGATGTATCAGTCAATGTAATGTACTGGAATGTAACATAAGGGACTATATTCTCCCATGTGGGCAGGGAAGAAATGGAGATGAGAGGGTCAGGCCAACTCAAAGCAGAGTTCTTAGCATCTCTGTTTAAAATCATGGGAAAAAAAATGCTCAGAAAAGGCAGTTCCTTGCTGAGAGAGGGAAAAACAGCAAGTGAGCAAAACCTGTGCCCACTAAATACAGTGAGAGTTTTGCCACTGCTTTCAGTAAAACTGAAATTCACTTGTACTGTTAAGCCAAATTTGTACGGACACTGTGGAAGGAGTGGGAAGAGGGGATAAAAGAAGCATTATCTGCCATCTGACCAAGGTATCAAATGTTGCACTTCCTTTGGCAAAGCAGAGGTCTTTTTCTGATTGTGTTTAAAAGCAAGTGAATCTAAAGGTCAATTTGTGTTTTATTCACATGACTGTAGTGAGAAAGAGAACAGGCTGTATAATCTTTTCCATGTAACAGCATCTGCTTTTTGTGCCACTCATAAATGTTTCTTGGTGCCTGCATGATGGTTGAGCTAGTGTAGGTAAGCAGAAGAAAGGAGAGGATAAGAGTGCCTCCAAAGAGAGAGGATATCTCCCAAACATTTTTTTTTTCTTATCTAAAGAGTGCTCTGAGTCACTTTCTTCCCTGGATACAGGGAGAGCACTTTTTCCTGTCCCCTGCTTCCTCACAAAAGAGGAGCATCATAGACACTTTATTTTGGGGGAAGTTTCCCTTTTCCCAGTGTCCTTTTAACTGCTGTTTGCATGTTCTTTACAGAGTCTGTCCTGGATAAGGTGGGAGGGTGATGTTATGAAATAGCAGTGTTTTGTTCACCCCAGTTTTCTGTGCTGAAAGTGCACGGTGGTTTTGGAGAAGCAGTGGGTGAATAATTTAAGTGGGAGTGCGATCGTTCGTGACATGCTGGTGGGCCCAGCGGCCCCACGTGAAGATGGATGCCCAAGGAGGCTCTTGTGTTCTCATTGCAATTGCAACAGGTGGCAGGTGCTGCCCAGGTACATCGATCAGACCTTCTCCAAGGAGGCACTCGACAATTCAAGAAGCTGGACCTTTTGAACTCTTAACAGCAGTTAAATTTCAGTCATGGGGTAGATTAATCCGGGAGCACTTCTGGCAGCAGGTGGCTTTTTCTTCTAGAAGGTGAAGTGCAATGGATCAAAGGCAACAGGATGCAAAAGTTGCTTCTGAGATTCCACTAGAGGAACTTACTGATCATGTGGCTGCTGTTTAAAGATTTAATTAGTGCTTTGTTTTATTGACATGATCTCCCTATATCCTTGAGAAATCTGATCTGTGGATTGAGTGTTTCTTTGCAAGCTAATGAAATTAAAGCTGCTGTGAGCAAAGAGAATAAAATCAAGAGCTTGGAATAGAAGGATTCTTTTGCTCTCTTCTTTAGAATGACTCCCATGCCACTTGGTTTTGTCTCAGATTTTTTTAACTTTTACTTTTCCATTCAGATTTTTCCACCTTCATTATGCAGATGTAGAACTCGCTTCTGCTATGTGAAAACATGGTGCAAAGTACTTAGGGGAAAAAATTGCTCCACTTATTTTTCTTATCTCAAATCCTACAAAAGGTTTTAGAAGACTTCTTAAAATACCAGTGATCCTCCCACAGTCATTAAAATTCTTCTGTTGCTGGCTGCCTCTGCTTCAAGTAAATCCTCTTGAAGTTCAAATGTAATGGTGTTTGTTTCAGCAATTGTAGCGGTGGGAGTTGTATATTTATAGCAAAATGGCTGATGAAGTCACCTGCAGGTCAAAGAAAATGTTTTTCCTACTTCATTTATTCAGGGGCAGCACAAGTATGGAAAGTAATAGAAAAGATTGTCCTTGAATGAGGGATTATTAACTAAAATTTTAACTCCCTGTTGCTATCACATTTGAACTTAGCGAGGCTGGGTGACTCACTGGTCTACAGAGCTGTTAGTTGCAGTGTTTACATGAAAAGTTGAAAACATTCTGTGTTTGACACAGTGCATTTCTTGTCCTCTGGTATCTCTTGGTAGCTTTAGGCTGGCTGCTGATGGGGATACTGAAGGCTGGGCACATAACTGTCTCAAGGAGAAAAGGCAGACCAGTAAAGAGCTTTTCAGTGCTTCCTAAAGACAAACATGCCTGTCCATAATGCACCAGTAGCTGGGTTTTGTAAATAGTTGCCCAAAGACCAGCCACTGTTTGTTTGTTTGTTTGTTTGTTTTTTAACTCTCTGTTCCCCATCTCGTCACTACCATGGCATTGCTTAAAAAAGTTGGCAGCAAAGGCTTGCCCTAGGTCACTTGGTGAAAAAGAAAGGCCAGGCATGCTATATATGTTCATGGTGCAAACTATGCCTGGGTAATTCGGGTGTCAAAGAGGGAAGAATATATTTGTGAGCAATGTCTTAGTTCTGCTTCCCCTCCAAAGTGCCCCGTCAATATCAGCATAAATTTGTCCCTGTGTGGCATTGCACTGAGTTGAAACTTCTGAGGTCGCTCCAATGAGTTTGTCTTTTGGGCTGTACCTCCTCAGGTCAAGCCAGCCCAGGTCCCAGGAGAAGCCTGTCTTGGGAAGCTCAAGCCAGCCCTGCTTCTGAAGCAGGTTTTACAGCTTCTTATAACCTTCCTGGTGCCCCAGAAGTATGGTAGCAGATACCAGCCTTTATACCAGTATAAAGCCAGCTGGAGTTTCTCCCTGTGATGCTGCCACCACCAGCTCTGTCTGTCCTCACTGCAGTTAGATGTCTGCAGACTAAAACCATGCTGCTTTTGAAATAAACTAGTTCTCCCCACGTGGGATTAAAGAGGATGCCACCAGCTGGAGAGGCTTTGATGCAAATACTCCTACTCTGACTTTTACTCACAGTGAAGCAGGGTGATGCCAAAGCAGAGCTGAGACAAACACCCTTACGTGTTTCTACAGGGCATTGCCTCCACCCTGCGCCAAGGTGTGACCCTGTCCCCCGGTACCTGTCGGTCCTTTGGGTCCCTGGGGGTGGGGAATGCAGAGGTCAGCCTGAACCAACTGGCTTATTTTTCCGTGCACTGCAGAAGTGCCATAACTCAAATACGGGCTTCTCCTTCATGGTCTTTTTAAGGGCTTGTCTGCACAACAATTTGCAAGTGCTCTAGTTAATGCCGATAAATCAGAATGAAAGCTGACAGAATAAGAAGGCCCCAAATCTGGAAACCTACATTAGCGTGCTTGAGGCTTGCTATCTCAGTAGGTATGCATCAGCCTTTAGTAAAATGGTATTAAAATAAGATAACTGCCACTTGGGTTAAACATGGCCAGTAGTAAGGGCTGGATCCTTTGCTTAATCCCAAATCTGCAAGTGAAAGAAGCAGTGAATTCTTCCATGGACAAGAGATGAGGCCATGGAGAGCTTTGTGTGGCCTCACAGTTACAGTACGAGTCTATCCATAATGTTCTTTCCCATCAGTTCTTGCAGACAGCAGTCAGTCTCAGCTATACACTGATTAACCTATTTAGAGGGTCTTTGCAACTGCAATCTCATGGGTTTTTTTGGCCAGATTGCCCAGGCTTTACAGCTTGATTGGAAAGATCACTTCCAAAAGACATCTTCAGGTGTCCAAACTCTCAACCCTGTCCAGCTGTGCCTCCTCAAGAAAAGGTGGCCTTCTCTTTCCTCCCATTTTCTCCTCTTGGAGGGTTTTCCAAAGAGTTATTCAGTCAACTCCAGCTTTCTAAGTCCACCAATGAGAAAAAAAAAAAAAAGAGAGAGAGATATAAAAACATAAAAGGATATTAATCTATGCTGCTGTCTTCTGTAGTATAAGGAAATCCAACCCACTGATAAGCTGCCAGTGTTTTAACAAGAGCCTCCACGAAATGTTCCCCTTTGCCTATGATAAACTTCTGATAACCAGAAGTGTATGTGGGAGACTCAGGAATCTGTTCATTTGTTTTCCTGTTTAAACAAAACTGTGCTTATAATTCACAAGTATGGAGAGAGCCAATGAAGTTTGGCAAACAATTTTGCTATTAAGTGCACTTACTGTAAATGTTTAGAGGTTGTATCTAGTACAATAAAGTATTTAGCATGTGTAATATGGAGTGTGCAAGAAATACCCTTCATTGGGAGAGCTGGTATTTTGGGTGTGGAGGGGAATTCTTTAAGTGTCTGTGTGGAGGCATGGGCTTGTCGGTCCCAGGCAAAAGCACAGGGTTGAAATGCAGGGACAATGAAGGGTCAGGCTGTTTCATGTAAATCACTTAATGATCAGTTCTGCTCCTGACTCCTACCTGCCCGCCCTTCTCTATTTCAAGTCCACATTTGCACCTCTTAACCTCAGGCCTCCCCTTCGTGATGCATAGAACAGTCGCCCTGCAAAGAGAGACAAGCCTGCTGCCTCTTCTCCCTGTTCCCTCTTCTTTTCCTTTCTCCCTCCCCCTTCTCTCTTTTCCCTTCTCCCTTCCCCCTTTCCTTCCTTTCATTTTTTTCTGTGCATGGACATGTTTCTCCCAGAATATATCCTCAGTTTTGATTTAACCATCGAAGGTCATACACTAGTTAAAACAAGGCTGGAGAGCTTATATATGGAATTGAATGTGTCCGATGCACAGATATACACAGCCACAGGAAGCAAGAGGAACTGAAAAAAAAAAAAAAAAGTATTACTGCGATGCTGGTTGAGCATAGCTGGTTTACAACTCTATTTTATGCTAATTCCCACTTCACTCACATTTCAAAGGAAAGGGGTCTTTAATAAAGGGTTGATTAACCCCTTGCCTTTTGTTAGAGAAGCTGATCACTTACATACTGAGAAAAGCCAAGTGCCTGCTTCAGCATAACAGCAAATAAAGTTGATGTTCCTAAAGTAGAATTACAGTACTAATCAACTGGGGCATTATTAAATATCGTACAAAAAACACAAAAAGGGAAGAGTCTAATTTTTTCCTCTACCAAAACGCTGGTGATCCACGATTAATGCCCTGGTGATTTGCAAGGCATGGATGTGTAATCTAAAGCAGACCCATTTTTGATTGCTGGACATAATGTGCAAAAAGCCAAAATACACAATTGCTAAATACATCACACCTCATGAAAATGCACTGCAATGCCTCTGGGATTTTTTGTTTTAAGAGCTGGATCACCATTTGTTGGCGAAGTCGGAGTGTTTATATGGCGATCTGTTAATGTTAAAACACAACACGTGCAGTGATGCAGGACGGGGCCGCAGTGCACAGTAGGCAGCACACAGAGCACGAGCTTGGAGAACCAGCCTGGGTGGGGTGACGATGCCCAGAGCCTGCAGCACATTCCCCAGCACCCCAGGGGGCAACCCACCCGCCTGACACTGGCCTGGGGACCTGGGAAGTTGAAGCAAGGCCGCCTGTGCCCCCTGGAGCCAGCTGGAGCGCTGGCCCTGTCTCACAGGAGAGAAGCAGAGGAAGGAGGTGCCCTGACAGGGAGAGGTGACCAGCCTCTTCGGGGAAAACTCTACAGGCTCCTCGCTGTGGGTAGCGTACTTCCTCCAGAAGGTCTAAAAGCACTGCTGTCTTCTTTCCTAACCAGCCCATGAGGAAAAAATAGCTCGGTGGGGTTACACGAGCTGAAGTGGGAGGCCGTGTCCGGTTCTGGTTCTTAGCATTCAGGTAACAGCAGCTCGGGTTTGCTGGAAGACCCCACCACTGGCCTCCTCAGGTGCCTACCTGGCTTTTGGCTTCACCTCGGAAGCACTCTAGGAATGTTCTTCACCTTATCTGTGCTCACACCAGCACCAGGCTGCTGCAGGTGGGCTGGTCCCAGCAGGAGCCGCTGCAAACGAGCCTCCTCCACTTTTATCTGCAGCCTTCCTCTTCCTCACTGCGAGGCCTTCACACGCCTGTGGATGTGCTGCTCCTTCCCCCGGCCATTGCACACTCAGCCTACGGCAGGACTTCCTCTCTCTTGCCGCCCTTCCAAAGAGCCCTTCCAGCTCCTCATTTGTGTTGTTTCCCTCTGAGCCTTCCCCGGGTAGCTTAAATCAACTCTGAAACAAGCCGCGAGGTGAACACCAGATACTTGCCACCATTGGTATGGGTTCCTTGCAATTCCCCGGGGATGAGGTGGGAGATAAACACAGCGCATGGAGAACACAGAAGTGAAGAATTTCAGAGAGGGAGGGACAACATGGGAAAGAACCCCCTGCCTTCAGTGCATTATTTTGTTTGTGATTGTTTCAAAGGCTTTCTGGCACGTTCAGGAAAGATTTCTGTCATTTTTTTTTCTCTGAGAAAAAATAATGCCCTTTTCATGGCATGACTTTTTTTTTTTTTTTTTTTTTTTTTGTCTGATGGAAGGCTTTGTTGTTTTAGGTGTATTTCATTTATTAGGAGCTCAAAAAGCCAACTGAAACAAGGATAAGCCTTCCCATTTCCCACCCACACTGAACACAAAATTAAACAGTTTTTATATAAATGATGTTTTACCGCTAAAAGATTGAAGGATGCTTCAAGGACTGACATAGGTTACTTTTTTTCACTTGTCTGTTTTTCCAAGGTCCACAATATCTGGATATTTTAATGCTTGTCCTGCCACAGATTTTGAAGTTTGTACATTCTTCTTGTCCTCAAGTGTCTCTTCGCAATCCTGCTTTTTCAAAATATGTAAACACTCCTTAGTTCAAGGGAGTTACTCAAAAATGTGCCTGGTTTGAGCTAGGCCAGCTGCTATTGCCTTCCAGACCCTTCTCCTCTCTGCTGACAGTGAGGGCTGAGTTTGAGCCACAGCTAAATGCTGGTAAGTGACAATAATTTTGTTTAGAAATTATGTCAGAGGAGATGCCAATACCATGCATATGTCCTTACAGCTAATGCACTGTCCTGCCAGCATGCTGGCTGCCCCCGAGGCATTGCTTAAGGAGGCACACCAGGAAAATGCACTTTCCTGTGCTGGATTGGGTTAAGAGCTTGAGAAAGCTGACTGACCTTTCTTTTATTTTCGAAACATAATTCCTGTATCCTTGCTCGACCGTGCTGTGGGATGAGCTGTTGTTTAGTCTCCAGATCATCTGCCCGTTCTCCCACTATTGCAAGACGTGCGCACTCCTGCTCGTGGCCCTGCTCCCCGCAGCAGCATCGGTGGAAGCACTGGTGGGACGAGGTCTGCTCAACCTGGGGCAGGAGGAAAGGATCTGTCCGCAGGACAGCTCCAATCCTGCTTTTTGGTCCGCGTGGATCAAAGCGCAAGCCAGCCACACCTGCCTTGCCCAAGGAAGCGCACCGCAAGGTAAATGGGGGCCCGTGACAGCCAGATCTCCTTTCTTGTCAGCCGGCAGCATGCTTAGCGTCTGCGTTGTGATGGCTATTTCGGTCCAGGAACATGAGACATGCTTAATGACTTATTCTAAGCACACAAATAAAACACAATTGCAACACAGGCAGTGCGTTTACTTAGACAAACTCCACGAAAACTTGCAGGGTTAGAAGACTTTCACTTGAAAGGGTGGAATTTTTAGTATTATTTTATACTTCTGTACAGAAAACTGACAGAAACTGGGCAGCGTTACTTTTTTTCTAAGCAGAACACATCCTGAAGCTGTGCAAGTGCTCCAAAATCCTGGAAAAGCACAAAGGGCAACAGTAAAGGGAGAAATTATGATTTTCTAATCACCATCACAGATGACAGCTTCCTTTTTTAAACAAACTGTGTAAACCTAGCTGCTGTAGAAGGACTGCAGTCCTTGAAAACCCTCGCCAGCTTCCGAATCCAACCTGCACCCAGTGAATTCAGAGGAAAAGAAGTGGCTGGGGATGTGGGGTCCCACCCTGCAGGGTGGGGAAGGCAGAGATTGAAGGGGTGTGGAGGGGACGGGAGCACCAGCTTCAGCCTGATGGTGCTTGATCGTGCTTGATGGCCATAGCTTAGCCAAGAAGGATGTGCCCAAGGATGTATATGACTTTGCCCATAGGACAGGGTCCCACCAGAAGGGTGGAAAAGCCCACCGTCTGATGGCTCCCCTGCATCTCCAGCAGTTCCTGGCAAATGGTCATTTCTGGCTTGCACTGCCTGACCAGGAGGGATCTGCCACAGCATGACACAACCATGAGTGCATCCCACACTTTGCAGTGGGGTTTGGGGATTTTTTCTCCCCAGCATTTGAGTAGCATGTTGGAAGCTTCCTGCAGCGCAGCTGTGGCCAAGCTGGCCATTTTGCTAGTGAGCAGACAACAGGCGGTTATGTAACAAAAACATCTAAGAAGTGATCTATACAAAATTCAAGTTTGTGCTGTATCTATTTGTTTTCTTGTATACAGTAGTAACAACAACAACAACAAAAAAAAAACCAAACAAACAAAAAAAAAGCCTTTGCAGCATAGTTATTTTGTTTTATTTCTGGTGCCCTGTCCCTTTACTTGCCAGGCTAGGATTTCCCCAAAGCATTTGCTTATCTGAAGAAACATAAAGTTTTGTAGAACGCTTTGGCTGAGAGTCAAACAGACTTTTCTTCCCAAGTGCCCCAAGTCAATCATGAATGTGACCACATCCATTTTGCTGAGTACAATGGAAGAGACACAACTCCCCCTGCATAAATGTGTCTGTACTAGTCCACTAGTGCTTGTGCCAGTCCAGGTTATTCTGGTTCAGGAACCAAAAGAAACTGCTGGTAAAAGGCACCTTTGTTCCAGTGCTTTGTATTACTGTGTGAAGGAGCAAGCATTGAAGGAAAAACATCACATCCAGCCCAGCATGCACTAGTGATTTTTTTTTTTAATGTAGGCCATAGACTCCTAAGTAGCTCAGACACTTTTGAAAATACTACTCTTCATCCAAATAAAGTAAAAGAACAGCCAATATTTGGAGTAAGTGGCTTTGCTAGTAATGTTGCTTAAAGCAACCTCCCACAAGCTTCCTTCCACCTTCAGTGAGTAACTCCATAGCTGAAAAGTCTGGAGATGGCCCAAACCAAACAGAGTGTTTTTCATTAAGAGTGGAAAAAAATTACACTGTGTATAAATTTACTATGAAGCCATGTTGTTTGTTATGAACTAACAGTGACATACGTGTGATTTTAATAAAGTAAACCATGACTTCATTAGTTAACACTGTGTGGAAGTCAAGCGTATGATGAAAAACAAAGCAGATACAGTCATTCATCAAAGAGACGTTCATCGGTAAAGCCACATGAGCCTTTGCAATAGCACCACCAGGCTGGGTGGGCTTCTGCCTCCTCCTTCCTCCCTCGCCAGCCCCAGCACACTCATGATGGGATTTGCCCCCACAGCCAGCAGTGGAGCCCTGTCCTGAGATGGGCTGTGGCTGCGGTCCCACTGCGTGCCCCTCTCCCAGGGCTCAGTGCACATGCACGAGGCCACCACACCGTTTGATGCAATGGTTTGGTCACCGCACCAACCTGCACCTTCACTTCTGGTCCTGCCTCGAACCCAGGGACCCAGGACACAGTCAACAAATGCAAAGAATAACCAAAAGAGAGAGGAAATGCAGCCGGCTGAGTAAAATATTGGACCAAGACTCTGGAGATACAGATACGATTCCTGACTCTGCCGCAAGCTGTACAAGACTGTGGGCAATTTCAATGCAGCAGCTAAGTTTTCCACTTCAATAAGGGGCAGTAATTTTCTTCTCTCTGTTTCCTCTCCACCACAAATACCAAAATAAAAATAAAAATAAAAATAAAAATAAAAATAAAAATAAAAATAAAAATAAAAATAAAAATAAAAATAAAAATAAAGAAAAGAAAGGTGGGGAATGCCTCTTTGTAATGCATTTATGCAGAACTCAGAGCAATAAATGAGCATCTCCACAGGAGAGACATTTCCACCAGGAAATGAGGCCATTCCTGGTGCAGGACTCAAGAGTCCTTCAGAAGAGCAACTCAGTCACTCAGTTGACTTACTGTCAGCTCAGGCGTGAGCTGCTAAGTAATGGACTTACCTCATTCTTTGGAGTTCAGACCAGAAAGCAGAAGGAGGGAATTACATCAGAATGCGGTTGGACAGCAGAAACTGGTAATGAAGGAAGAAGGCAAAATATAAGTTCAGTGTTGGTAAACCAACAAGAGGAATACAGAAAAAGGTGAACGTAATGGATTTAAAGTAAAGTTGAAAAACTCCTTGCGGTCAAACCTTGCTGGACAACAGCCAGACAGCTAATGAAGCTGCCAGGCTTGATTTTCTGCAGGACTGGAGACGAGGAAGGCACCAAAAGACCTGCTTAAAGTTAGGATGCTGAAGTAGTAGTGTCCAATAGGAAATGACTACATTTCCTGACAGCCTGGAAGGCTTGAGTTAGCAAGTTTATCATTCAAGCAAACCCAGATCCTTACAGCTACTGAGGAAGATTATGGAAAATCAGTGGGGCCTTGTGGACCTGTGGACTGCTTTTGAAGGTGAGCCTGTGGTACTTAGGAGGAGAGGGGAGGGAATGGGCTTTGCCTGGAAAACAAGGAGCAGGACCATACAGCTCCAGAATATGGCTACAACACAGAGGGACATTTGTTAGAGCAGACTAACTTGACAACAAGAGAAGTATTATGAAGGATTTTGGCTGGTACCTACTGCATCAAACTCACTAGTGGGTGAGATGTCTGTTGGATGGGAGCGTGAATCCACAACACCCCATGAAAAAAAAAACATAACCTGGCTTTTCCCTGGCCATGTTCCCTGTCTTTCTGTCCTGGGCTTGCTTTCCTTTCATGCATGGTAATTACCCAGGGGCAACTAAGAGATAAATACTGAGATGAAACTTGTAACTTGGGGCAGAGTAGGTCTCCAGTGACCCAAAATGACCTTCTGTGGGCCAGCTGCCAGCTCGCTGGGCTTGGTTTCCATTGGACTTTATACAGGATGAGTCCAGCCATCCGGCTGCTAGCCTCTCTGTTTCCTGTTGTGTTGAGTCGAGTCGGGCCTATTTCTTTCCTTCCCCTCGTTACATCTGGAAATGTGCTCCTTGTTTCCCTCACCAAAGCCAAGGCCACGGCCATAGCCATGTTTTGCTGAGAGTCAGCCCAACGCTGAATTTTGTTGAAACAACCAGGTAAGGCAAAGCTGAAGGAAGGTAGTACAGCAGCTCAAAATCCGCCTCACTGCAGTGCGCTCATGTCTCCCAGTAGAGACAGAGGGAAAGACAGTATGGAACTGTACAAATGTGTTTCAGGGAAACATTCCCATCCAACTTCACCATCTCCTACAACCTTGCCACTACAATTTCTGGGCTGTTCGTGTCATATATGTTTCTGAGACTTCAGAATCAGGAGAAACAAGTTTTTTTAGTCATGGAAAAACTGGAGCGCTGAATTCAGGTAATGACCCACATCCAGTTGGGAAAATGCCTGTTTCCTGCACATTCTCCACCCTGGAGAAGTGCGTGTGATTGCTTGGAGACCCAGCAGCATGAAGACAGGGGACTTGCTCATGTTGTCAAAGGTAGGTTTCAGAGTAAGCAGAGCAACCTGCTTTTGCTAAAATGCATTTACCTTGCAAATTTTCAAAAGTGTTTACTATCCGTTGTCTTTCTCAGGGTCAAAAAAAAAGATACAAGAATAAAATTAATTACCATTTAGTTTGACATTGGCTGATTTTACCTGCTTCCTAGTTGGGCATCCAGCTACAATAAATTTTAAGCTGGTAGACAATGTGATTTTCTTTAGCATTTTTCTTTTTCAACAAATAATTTGGCATCCAAAAGAAAAGTGAAGAAGAGGGCAACTGGAAATATAGGTGCAGTGTTTCACCTATAAGTCCCTTCCTCACCTGTTGAGAAAAATCCTCCGAGTTGGCTTAGCAGTGGATTGTCCTGGGTAAGCATTGGTAAAGTTCATGCATCTGCTGAGGGGGAGACTCAGTGCCTCGTGAAAGATCCTCTCTGTGTTTTGAGGTTTATGATAAGCAGAGGCCATGGGACCGCAGGGAGCGTGGAAAGCCGAAGGAATGGATAGGAGGCTGGCTGAACGGTGTGTTTGGCGTAGGCTTTATCAGCCAAAAGGGACAATCTGAAAAAGCTAGGGAATGCTCAGAATTCCAGGCACGAAGATGAGTCCGCCTTCCCCAAATACCTAGCATTTTTGACCTCCGAGGATCATCCCAGTGTATCAGCAACCCTTACGAATCCCAGAGTGGTCCTCTCCCACCTCCACCTGAAGCAGGAGCACTGAGGAGTATGAGCTGCCCTCTGACTGCTCACCGTCAACAGCCTTTGAAGCAAGAAACAGCAAACTCTGGCAGGGTGAACAGAAATAATGTGGCTGAATGAGGCTGGGCTGCTGGAGGTCTTTCCAGAAACGATCCTTCATACATTAGCACATAGTGTCAGTAGCGCTGACTGCATTTCCTGTCATTTCATGGAGGAGAACCAGCACCTGATGAGGGAAGACTAGAAATGAGCTGAGTGATGACTCTAGGAAAGGGATGGCATGACGACACTCACTTATACCAGAAAGGGAGAAATTGTTGGAAAAAGGAAGTGTGGGGGCTGTAGAGAGGAAATGGAAACTGAAAGCAGAGCCCTCATAGACAGAGGCTTTTCTGTCTGTCCGATCCAGGGAGTGATGTCACTACAAAGTGGTTTGAGACCTATTGCCTTTGATTCTCCAACCCAATGCACACACTGCAGCCGGGTACAGGTCTCTCTTACACAGCTGTTTAAAACAAGTTTCCTCAACAAGAGGAAATGAGCTGTTTTTTTCATGATTTTTTTTTTTTCCATTTCTCTTGCCCTTACCCTTCCTCCCAGGAAGAGAAGAGTTAGTCCAATGATCGACAGTACTCAATCTCTTATTCTCCATGCCCTAATTACCGATAGCAGGTGACATGCTATGGTTCTGTAGGCTTCAGTGGTGGTCACACTTCAGCTTTTCTCAGCTCCCATGGTTCATGTCTTCAACAACCCCTCACCCAGCTCCGACACAGAGGAACATTCATCCTCCAGAACCATTAAGGGCAGATGAAGAGTGGGGCCCTCACTCATTTATAGAAAGCCTCTGCATTGTCACATAAAGGCTTTCCTGCATTTTGTTTGTGGTGACTCACTTCTTAGCATATGGATCATGTTCAGCAGATGGCAGGACAAGTTGTGCATGCAAAAATGGGGAAAAAAAGTACGAATGTTCTAATCTGAGGACACAGGTATTACAGGTGCACCAGGGAACTCAGGATATACATCCTCACTTGGATCTGCAGATCTCCTCTCCACTCCACTCCTGGTGAGCCCATGTCCAAGCTAGGCATGACAGTTTTATGAAGGCCTAACACAGTATGTTGAGACAAATACCATGTTGGTAACCTCAGACGATGTGATAATTCACCTTAAAATGTTGGCATATAATGCTGTTAATAAACTTCTATACATAGCAAACTTGAAAAGTATTATGTGATCATTGATTGCCTAGAGGAAATCATCCAGGCAGCATGTTATTTTAAAAAGTCAAAAGAAAAAGAAAAGTAGACAAATGGGAAAAATAAAATAAAATAAAATAAAATAAAATAAAATAAAATAAAATAAAATAAAATAAAATAAAATAAAATGAAGCAACCAATGCTCTCAGTGCCACCAGTTGGATTTTCCATGAATAATTGTTTGTATTTTCACACAGGTCTCATTCAAAGTATTTTATAATGTTTTATGGTGCAGCGATGCCTTTCAGGATGCCACTCCCCCAGCTCTGCCTGGAAGCAGGGCTTTAGGCGGGTGAAGGGTGGTGTAAAAGAGCAGCACTGGGGGGACTAGGAGAGAGGTCTTACTTCGAGAGCAGCGTGAGCTGCCCGCCACAGGCCTGCTGAAGCCCCCGCGGGTGGAAACGCTGGAGAGGTGGCGTGGCCGGGCAGACACCGTGTCCCCAGGAGCTGTCCCTCCACCCAGGAGGGGGCCCTGGGGCCAGGCTGGCCAGACCCCCCCTCAGGGTTGTGGTGGCACAGGTCTGTGCCATGCGGGAGGAGCAGGAGGGCTTAAGGCTGCAGGGCCAGCCAGCCCTTGCTGCAAGCCATAAGCACAAGCACTGATGCGTAAAAGGATGGAAAGATCATTCGTTGGTTAATATGGGCTGGAAATAGCTTTTAACTCCTACGCTGACACAACCGCACCACCAGTGGTCAGGAAAAGCTGGCAATCCCATCTGAAACCTAAGCTACTGGCAGACCAAGAAGGGGGACAGGCAGGTGTGCATCTGTCCTCAGGCACCTGAGAGGACCAACAAAATGTGAATGCAGCAAGGGGGAAACGTCACCCTCTTCCACTGGATTGTCCTTGCACCCCAGAGGGTCCCAAAGCACTTTCCAGACCTTGTGCCCAGATGCCAGCCCCCCAGGATGGTAATGATGGCTGGCCTTAGCAGGAGCAGACCCGACCTCGTGTGTGGATGCATGAGGATCTCTTCATCCACAGCTGTTGTCTCACTGGCGCAGCGGGAATCTGGAAATCCATTAACATCACATATCTTAGCTCTGTGCCCAGAACAGGCAGATTAATCATCTAGACTATCTTCTGAATTATCTTAAAGTGAATCAAAACATGTGCTTCTGAGAAAACTGTGCAAAGCATGTGAGCTGTGCTCTAAAAAGCTATCCCAGAATTTGGGACTGCTAGGCTTAACAAGTCTCTTCCCACAGCTGGAAAATCCATATTTAAGCAATGTGATGGCCAAAGGATTAATGGAAATTCTTGTGGGATGGATTCTTGCAAGAAGAGGTGTTATTAAGGGACCTCTTCTCCCATAAATGTCTAGAGGTGATCTGGAAAATCTGCTTGCCTGGAAAAATCAAGGCAGCTAAAAGGTAGCTTGACCATTGCAGATGTAAAGTGTCCTTTTCAAAAACAGAGTACTCCTTATTTTCCACCAGCTGGAGATGTTAATTGCTCCAGGTCTGCTGCCACATAACAGGCCCCTTCCCCTCTCCACCTCACCTTCTCATCTCCTCATCTCTTTCTGACCGTGCTCCTCATCTCTCAAGTGCTTCCTGCCTCAGCGATGCTCTGAGTCTGCTCCATGTTGCACTGCCTGTTCTGACCAACGCTCCTCAGGGTTTCTTTCTGCTAGCGCATTTCTTCCATTTTGTGGGTTACCTCATCTAGCAGGACAGGAGCCCGAGATGAATCAATAGCTAATATTCATCTTTCATCACATCCAGTTAAGATAAACCTCTCTCCATTTTGAACTCGCAGCTCAATCATACGAAAGAAGCTCTCAGCTGCAGCTTCAGTTGTCCCAAGCACAATTTCTCAGGAACATGCAGTCTTAGCACCTCCTGGAGCCCAAGTGCTGGGATAAAGGCAGAGACAGTTTGCATGAGCCAGGAGGAAACACACCTGCAGAAGGTTGCCTTCTGAAGGCAAGCTCTCAAGGAGTTAGCTGCACTTATCTACATGAATACACACTTACATTCCTGTCTTGCTCTCTCCCCTCTGTCCCTGCCCTCTTCTTTCACCAACCTGGTGCATGTTGTCATTGATGTGGGGCAAAAATACCCTTTTTCCTACTTGTTTGTGCAACGCCTAGTGCCATAAGGTCCTAGCTTTACAGGAAGCTCCTCGTCAGTGCCGAGAATTTTGTACCAAGTTTAGACGTATTGGGTTAGGATCAAGGGGTCGTGAGGGTTTGCTCTGGCATGAAGAAATAAAAGCTTGGAGTTTTGCATGTGTGTAATGATCACAGCAAATCAGATTTTCTTCAAAATGAGCCCACCCTACAGAAAGAAATATCTGGGAGGCTCTGTTCTGCCTATCCCTGCATGCTAAAGCAAAGGAGGACAGACTGCTCTCAGAGAAATGGCATGCTAAACTCATGAGCTGCATACTTGATGGTGCAGAGTGTCGCAGATGAAGTTCTGTCTCAATCTGTTGCTAAGCCCTTTAAAATGCTTTTGGACAAATACACGGTTACTCCTCCAAGGACACTGGTTCAGTTATAAAACTGTCTATTGGATCAGTGAATATATGAATCAGACAAGATGTTTTGTGATGCTCTCTGGATTCCACAACTTGAAATAATCTTGCTGGAAAAAACAAAGTCAGGACTGCGGGGAACAGTTAATGTGAGTTTGAGAAGATATGTGATAGATGTGTATTCCCTGGCTTCTTTTTCTTCTTTGTTTCCCAATGTTTTGTTCATTTTGTCCATGCATATCAGAATTTTTCCCTTTTCTGTTTCTTATGCTTCCCTCTTCTGTAGCTGTATGCCATCAACAAAGAGGAAGAAGAAATATCTGTGAAAACAGTAATACAAATGCCTTCCCATGTACCAGCCTCACCCAACCTGGTACTCTGCAGCAGCCCATTGTACTGGTTTTAGCAGGACTGAGTGAGCAGGTAAGCGTGGCCCAGGCAGGACACCCAGCCTGTCCCTGATGCAGGCATGGAGCCGCTCCTGCAGTCCCAGGTAGCAGGATGGCGGTGCACAGGGACTGTGCCAACAGTATGGAAAGGTTTGGGGTTACTTCATTCAATTCATTCAAGAATATTCCCAGCCTGCTTCCTATCAGCAGTCTGCTTAATGAATCAAAACTCTTTCAGCTGGCAACTGTTTTCCACAAAACTGTTCTGGGAGGAATTCTTGGCTAGTCACAAAGGCCCTTTGGTCAAAAGTAAATTTTCTGAGCTAAGAACTGGTATGGGAATTTTATCACTTTGCAGTGGTACAACCATGTGCAAAGATGAAAATTTTTTCCCAAAGTGACTCTAAAAAAAGGAAAATAAAACAGAATGACTGCATACCAAGCCACTCCTTACAGCCATATGCCTTGTAATTGAAACTTTAGGAAATCATTAGCAGGTTTAGTAATATCCCCCATTACCTATAATGAAAAACTGTTATAACCACAACTCCTATAAACCAGTACAGCCCCATCAATGTCACTATTCAGTTTCCCAAACCTAGGTTACTGTCCTAGAGAAAATTACAGGAACGGCCAGTCGTCTTACCCTATGTGATCCCAATGGCACAGGTCCACTTTGCAGGATACTCTAAAAATGTAAACAGACAGGAAGGGCATAATGCACTGCAGAATGGCTTCAGTCCTACCTTGTATGAAAGTTACGTGTGAAAAGATTTATTATAGGCTAATGCATGATTTTAAATATTTCATGCCTAATGTGTGCACGGTGGATTTCAAGTAACTTGGAAATAATTGATGGCCAGAGGCAACTTGTTGCCCTTTGGACTCCTTGAAAAATTGATTGCTAGTCACTAAGTCAATCCATTAAGCATCCATTAACAACTTTTTTTAAATGGTTTGTGTATGAACCTCGGTGAAAACTATGACCTACATTCTATTTCCAAACCTTCTTCATCTACAAAACTGTTTTGCAGCCAACTGCTGCCTTTACTCACTCGGAGCTCATGGTGTGACTCACCCATTTCAAATGACCTATTCTCCACGGAAAGTACTACTTAAACTGATCAAGGAAGATAAAGTCTTTCTCACTACCTCTGTTATTCTAAAATCGGACTTTTTTCCATAAAGGAGTATAAAATTGGCTGCATGTTCATGGGGAGATAGCACAGTAGGAGGTGTTTTCAGCTGCTAGCCATGCAGAAGACAGAACCAGGACGGGTGAGGCTCTGTGACTACCAGGCAGCAGCAGATAGATCCTTCTTCAGATGACAAAACCACCTGCCCTGCTGCTGCAAAATGTATCTCCACTCTGACTGACTCATTAAACCTAGCCTGCCTTGTCGTTACTCGTCAGCAATAAAGCAGCCTGTCCATCTTTGCAGAAGGAAAGACCATAAAAGAAGGCAGCAAGGTGGTGTTAATAGCTTGGCTAGCACAGCTAGGAAAAACCCCAGCACACAATTAGGAAATCACATTTTCTGCATTTTGTTTCAGATGACTAGCAAACTCTCTGTGGCGAGCTCATGAAGAGATGTTTAGGGGCGAACAGGTCTCCAGCTTTTTCTAGGCAAAGCCGGTCGCACCGCAGCTCGCTGAGGACAGATGCTGGCAGATGCAAGCAGGACGCTGGCAGGAGGAGTTTCAGGGACCCACAGTGGCGAGGGAGGTGTTGGTAGCCCAGGCTGCAGCAGGGCTGCACTCTGGGGGAAAAGGAAGGAGATGGGGAGCAGGAAAGGGAAGGTCTTGTCTCCAAGTCTTGCCTTGTGCTCAACTAGAGAAGCTCCTGCTTTTTACATTGCCCTCTTTTTTTTTTTTTTTTTTTCAGCTGAAGTTCACCTCCAGAAAGGCAGTTGTGTTTTTATTTTTCCCCTTCTTTTTCCGAATTATTGATTTGTTCAGTCTCATGCCTGAAACCCAGCACCACCAGTCTGGGGCTTTGCTGAGGACAGGTTCCCACAGATCCCACGGCGTGGGTTTCTCACGTTCAGCGTGAGGCAGGATGCATGTTTTTCAGCTGCGCTCTGTCGTTCATACCCTCCCTGCTCACAGACCCCTCCACTGCGTGTGGTCTGTGACCCACAGTCTGGGTGTCCAGGCCATGAAGAACGTCTCTGCATGCTGGCTTCTCACTGCCCTGCCTACTTCCCCCATCACTAATGCCTCCAGGGGTGCACAAGCGACCCTCCAGTCTCTCTCTTCAGAAGTGTCAGTGCCTCCTCTCCTCTCCTCTCTCCCTGCACAGGCTGCTCCATCTCAAAGCAACCAAACCAGGAGGCAAAGGATGCAGCCAGAGGTGACTGTGTGCCTTGTGAAAGCTGGGACTTGGCAAGTGAGCCACTTTCTAAATCTTTTGGGTGGAGATCTAGATGTCACCATGGTTAAATGCCATGCGCTAGCTTAATTTCTTTTGCTGTCAGAAATTAAACTACACCAGCAAGAACAACAGGAGAAAACTCGAAGGGGGGGAAAAAGTTAATTACAGACAGGGCCAAGGAGTGTGAAGCACAGGGCTGCCCAGGAGGGGTGTTGCAGCCCCTGCCTGTGATCTGCTTGTAATAAAGTAACAGAGCCTGAACCATTTGCCATGTGCCAAGGCCCAGTGGAACAGCACAGCCCTGCCATTTGGCCTTTCAGCATCTTTCTGCTTCATTAATTTTCCATATCTTCCCTGTCCTCACTTTTATCTCTGGATTTCACTTTCCATCTCTCATTTCATTTATGTGTGGATGGGAAAGAGCAGTGCAAAACGAAGCGATGCTGTACGGCGGTGGCTACAGAGGATTCCCACGCAGAGCCGGTGCAATGCAGCCAGACGCCTGTAAAGCTGTTGGCTTTTTGGGGAGAGATATGCTTTGTGTTCTTTTTTTCTTGGAAAACACATGGTGAGTTCCTGTGTGGAGTTTGCCAATTGTGAAGTTTCCCAAGCTGTTTAATACATTCATCTTATTATTTTGTAACACAGTCTTCAAAAACTGTCCCTGGCTGTCTTTGCTGACTCCCCTACCCTTTCAATCAGACCTTCTGGATAATGGATGTCTGTGTTTTTTGCCACTGAAAGACAGAGCAGGGACCCATTTTTTAGCTGGATCATTGTGTTATTTTGGCCTTAGGCAAGAGACAGAAAAGGGAAAAAGATATTGGTTTGCGTGTGTGCAGACTTTCAACCATTTTCTGTTTTCATCGGGAGTGTATCCTGCTATTTTTCACCTATCTCAGCACTGCTGCCATTGATTTGTGCCTGTTCACACTTGGAAAAGATAAAGCACGTCTCATTTACAGTGGCAACGGGATTGGGCCCCAGTGCCCTTAAAGGCAAGGCCAACCCCTTTTGCTGAAGAATCCACGAGGCACAGCACTGATATTTTTAGCTTCTGCCAATCTGCATGACACTGAGAATCAAAATAGTCAGTTTCTTCTCCCCACCCTACACCCCCCCCCCCACCCCCTTTATTTTCCAGNAGCACAGTCATTTCTACACATTTCAGGGAAGAACAAAGTTTCAACTCTTCAAGGTTTTATGCAGCAGCCATACCAATTCTTTTGTACCTGCTGCTTTTTACATTTTCTTTAACAAAACTGTTCAGTATAAACCTAGCAATTTAACATGGCTTTTAGCATGTGACCTTGTTACATATTGTAAAATCATTTAGCATATTAAAATTTGAAATAAACTTAATGTTTTTATTATTTCTGATTCACTTAATCCTCTGACAGGAAAATAAATGCACATTCCTGTTCTGTCCCAAAGTAGTTATGTCACCTTTCATTTGGGATCCTGGGCAACCTGCTTCCCCAGCATTTCATGATTTCATATTGATGATTGTGCTGACATGGCTGTTTGTGTGTAATGAATGGTTGTGTAACAGTATATGCATATCATGAGAAATTTAAGAACTGAGTCAGAGAATACATGGAGACATTAAAAATCTGTGGTGTGAAACTGCATCAGTGATTAAATGCAGGAGGTCTGATGTGGGACCAGGGACCTCTGAGCAACAAAGACCATACTTGTTTTCCATGGTATTTCTGGAGGAACCGGGGCTGAATGTGCTCCTTGGGTATCCAGTCTTAGTGGTAATTCCACATGCACACATCCGCAAATCATGACATTACATTAAAAGCCATGAACAGCTGAAGATAATACCTCTAGGGCACTTCTGCCTGCTGGTTATCACTCCTTCAGATCTTCCAACATTTTTCCAACAATTTTATATAAGCTAGGTTCTATATCTAGGGTCTGTATCTGAAGGTTCAGAGCTTGTTTCTGGCCTCAGACAAACTCTGGGATTCTCGTCTATCCAGGGGATACCTGGGATGCAGACTTCAAGGAAAAAAAAAAAAATGTACTTGTCGAATTCGTAATCTGAAATGTAATGGACTGGGAGCCTACATTTGAAACAAAATAGGGAGCGTACTTTGGGAGAGGGAGCACTTCTCACCTGCTCCAGGGACAGGAAAGCAAAGCTTTCCCCTTTTCCATCATAAAGGAGAAAGTGAGCTTCACCTGCTTCATGCTCTACCCCAAGGAATCCTTGCTGACTCAGATCCCCTGCTGTTGTGGTCAGGTCTTGCAAGCTGCACTGAAAATCCCAATCTACATTTTGAATCTGGGTTCATTGCACTGTCCTGTGTCAACAGCATCTGTGTGGTAAGCCTCGAGAGTCAGACACAAAGATCTTCCTGACCTGATTCATACCTTCAGAGGCTTCTTTATGGACAGAATATCTTTGTCCTTGCATTGCTAGAGATTGAGCAGCAAAGAAGGCTCTCATAAAGTGCTGGTCTGGGGCAACCTCACTCCGCGACTGATAGACAAAGCATTTATTACTATTTTCTTCAGGTAATAACAGCAATACTTTTAAATTTGCAGTTAGCAGCATTGCCAAAGCTGTCCTCTCCTGTCTTTGGAGGCATGCCCATAGCTTGCAGTGGAGGCAGTTGTGTGTGGTCCTGAACACTGTCAGAGGCAAAGAGGTGTCTATTACTTTTGAAGAATCTTTTTTGACCTCTGATCTCTGAGAAAACACTTTCTTCAGAACCTGGACACCAAAGCAGCAACACCACAGAAGTGGATAAACTGAGGGAAACTGATGTTTAGTATGGAGGCTGCTGACTTATTGTTGCTCCTTGGGATTTGTTTTGGCTCAGCCCAGTCTCAATCGTACAATGTCCTGAACATCTCCTGCCAGGGATCGGGCCTTATTTTGTTTTCAGCTGACCACAATGTTTTACAGAACTCCTGGAACTTTTCCCACTGACAATATTGTTTAATTGTTTATTCGCAAGCCTCTCTTGGCCAGCAGTCAGGGAGCTGAGGAACCCAGGCCTTCCAGGGCCGAAAACATGAGCAACTCGGCAGCCAAAGCTTTGTAACAGCTTCCATCTTCTGTGGCGTGAAACACAATGTGTGCTCCCTGCCGGGAGGTGTACTTCCTCTGCACAAAAGACATTGTCCCTATTGTTTGGGGCATGCCATGTCCCAGACGTTGTGACCTCCTCCAACTTCATGGCCACCACTAGGCCACATGTGGGACCTGCCAAGCGAGCACCGCAGGCCCTTGTGCTTCTCCAGGAGGTGCCTGCAGGAGATCGCGCGCTTCATGCACCAGACAGGGAGAGGCACGAGGAGCTTACACGCGCCCTTGCACTTCTCATTTGCCCGCAGTTTGTGGCACCTGGTCCTTGTGCCTACCTCGCTTGTGTGGGCACAGGAACCACAGCGGCAGGCTGGGTGCCAAACCTCCGGTGCTGCGTTGCATGGGGTCTCGCTTTCATTCGTAACACTCCTGATGTGATTTTGGTTTTGTGTTCTTTCTGTGGAACGCAGATTGTATTGCTGCCTTTTTCCAGTGCTTATTGGTTTATTTTAATCAATCCCAGCACTGAGCAGAGCAGAAAAGGAAGCAAGGAGGAGAGGTAGTCACTTCTTTTTTGCACTGTACAATACTGGAAGTCTTGTCTTTGTTTTCAGGTGAGGATTTGCCTCCCACCTGCAGCAGGAGCAGAGCTGTGAAATTTCTGTGGCATCTTCAGTGAAAAAAAGGAGTTGGGATGAACTTGATTAGGTACACGTGAATGAAAGGAAGAGTAGGACAGGGGATGTATATCTTACCGAGCTGAGGGGACTCCAACTGACTTGTGTCTGCTGACAGAGTGGGATGCTGTATATGTTACATGCACATGGATGACCAGTAATGGAAACTTGCTTCAGAAACACAGGACAGACCTTCGGAGATCATATTTCTTAAACAAATCCTGCAGTGCCTCTATACTCTGTACATATGATTTAATTAGGGGAAAAGCAATGGCTGAAGCCTGGCTATATTCTGGTTTTTGTTCTGTTTTGGGAACTTGATGCACATTACTGGTGCAGAAAGCAGGGGAAAGGCCTGAGAAAATAGGGAACTTCAGTGATGCCAAGTTGTCCCCTAAGAACTGTTACCTCTATCTGGCCCTTCTTAAGCCCTATAATAAAAGTAACCTGCTACAAAATACAGCTTTAAATAGAATATTCCTAGACTTGTTCTGTCCCTGTGAAGGTTTTAAATTCACACCATAACAGGCACTCCTCCTTCACAAAGCCAAGTCTGGGGACGTGACATTGCCAGGAGGCCGACAGCCCTGGTGCTCTGCGGTGGGGAAGCAGAGGAGATCTGCCCAGAGATGTCACAGCAGCTTCCTGGGACCACCTGGGAACCAGAGGGGCACAGAGACACATTTCAGCTCCTGTTTTCTATCAAGGAGAAGAGCTCAGCCCCTCATACGCTGAGCAGTTCCTGTGGGACTTCCACAGCAATTCCGTGAGAGCCGGCGGGGATGGTCCTGGAGGCACCCTGATGCCCAGGTGTCAGAGCAGTCCCTGTGAGGGCAGCATCAGCTGGGCAGTAAAGGCTCTGTACCACTCCAGCAAAGCACTGAAGCATGTGCTTGAAATCGAACGGGCATTTCAGTGTGCTGCTGAGTGGGGAAGGACTGCAGAATTGAGGCCAGAGATGAGAAAAAAGTGGTACTTTGAAGAGTAACATTTGGTTAAGTCATTGAGTTATACCACATTTTCTTCCTTTCAGAATAGCACTTTTATTTGCAGATGATTGAGGCATACATGAGCATGCATTTCAAAAGCTTCTAGTCACAGAACAGTTTGATATATCCAGTTTTGCATTGCTTACTTTGTTGTAAGACCTGACGCCATACTGATATTAGGCTGTATCTCTTCAAGAAAGCACACATATCTTGCTTATAGGTATTTCTTATTTTTTTTTTCAAAATATCAGCTGCATTCACCATCGCTCTTCAGAATTTTTCTCAGACATCCAGTTTTACCTTTCAAAGACCTGATATTATCTTTCTCTGCTTCTGCAAGAACATTGTAGAAGACACAAACAATGAGACCTGCTGTTCTGCAGGTCAGAAGCTTGCAGCAGCAAGTTGCGGGTTCTGCAAAGGCCAGCATAGCCTTCAGAGACCTGATGCAGTGCCTGCAGACGTGACCCAGCTGCAGAGGCTCCAAGGGAGATTGGGAGCAAGCCCTCACCCAGAGACGTGAGCACCTTGCTGTTACGGCCCTGGACCGCTCTCCCAAGAGAAGGGCGAGAGCAGCATTTGTCCCTGCAGAAGATGCATGACGAGGCCATGTCTCCTCGTTAGGAGCAGGACAGCTGAGATGGGGCTTGGGAAATTGGTTCAGGACACCAGGGTGCCTTTTGTGTCTCTCCTGCTCGTGCTGGCCCAGGCAGTGTGACCAAGGACTCTGGGTGACAATTAAGCTGATTTATTCAGGCTTTTTTTCCTAAAAAACATGAGAGAAGGGGGGAAAGTTATTTAGCCCCTCTAAAAAAAATCATGCTTAAATATTGGTTGAAAAATGCAGTCTCAAGGGTCACATTCTGAGGAGTGCTGGATTTTGCAGCCCTCTTCCAACGTGCACTCTTGCTTTATTTGTGAAGCAGAGGGAGGAAAGCAGCTTTTCTTGTGCTCATAAACGATTTTGCTGGGCAATTACCAGTCTAGATTAGTCAGACATGCTGAACCCCTGCCTCCCATATTTTGATCGGAACCGTCTTGCTAATGGCTCTGCATCGCAGTAACTAGCAGTCCTGTAAATATTTATGAGCTAATTCCCTCCCCCAAAAGGCAACGGCTGTTATTTCTGAGAGCCCACAGATGCTGCATGTGGCCTGAGCCTTCTCAAGTTGGCAGACTTCTCTTTTTGCTTGCAAGCACACACACACACACACACGGAGAGTGCTGGCAAAGAAAACTGTGCTCTAGCAACAAAGCACAAGATAGAAGCATTAAGTCCTCCTCCTGGCAGGGGTACTGGCTACCCGAGCGCCAGGTCTGTCACCCTCACAGGATGTGCAAAGGGAACTGAACCGAAGGAACCAGTAAAGGACCTTCTGTGAGCTCCCACCTCATGACTTTTCCTTTTCTGGCTCTTCTGATTTCTTTCTCCTCCCAGAATAATATGCTGTGCTATCTTGTCCCTTGTGGCAGTGTAGTCTGTGGCTGTGGTTTGAGTGCACATCATATTTTGGCAGGCCGGCATCCCCCGAAGAATAGACACACACCCCTGCCAAAGCATCAGACTCCCACAAACCTGTTGTCAGTTTCCCACCCGTTGCACTTTGCACCTGCATGGCTCTGGCTGCTGTGACCTCCTGCTCACTCCATGTCAAAAGCCATGGAGCTCAGCAGTTACAGCCCTTCTTGCTTTGATTTATGGTGTTTTGTTTTGTTTTTGTTTTTTTCTTCATGGGGAAAATTTTGTCTCTTCCTGGCATTTCTTAATCCCATGTGGAGGGCCACAGGTGGTTTCTGTTTGGGTTGTTTTTTCCTCCTTGAGTTTCCAACTTTCTGTGTTTCCCACTGATGAAGATCCATCCTGTATCTTTGCATGCAGACAAGAGCTAATGGCCGTGCTTGTGGCTCAGCCTGCACAAACCTCACTGCGAAGTGCAGTACAAAGCTTTGCCTTATCTTTTCCTCAATTCTCTGCTGCAATGAGAGGAGGGAGGAGAGCAGGAGCAGGGCCTGATTCTGAGAGGTGTCAAGTCGTGAGAGCTATTGCCTTGTTTTCTCAGGATCTGGAGGAGAGGAGACAGATCTCCATTAGTCACGACTGTGAAGATTTTAGGCAATCGGTGTGAGAGGTGATGAGCTCATTCCCCACCCCTCTTCTCTTCCCTTCGAGTAAATAAAACTGAACCAGAGAGAGCACAGAGGTGCCCAGCCAGGAGCACTCTCTGCTAGTGGTGATGCAACCTGTGTGGTCCAAACCTCTCCCAGCTCTACAGCAGTAATAATTTTGTTCAGTATTCATCAAACAGCCGTGCTTTGTGCCCCAGGACTCCTACAGAAATTTATCACTGCTGTGTCAGAGAAAGCCAGGGGACAGCCAGTGCCAACAGCCAGTAAAGGGATGTACATAGGAATGAAAGAAAGCAGCAGAGGTACTCAACAAAACAACCTCACCCTCTGCCTCCAAGACAGATTCCCAAACACCATTCTAGTACTCATTTAGTCTAATTGATTTAGTGTACTACCTCTGTGGAAGAAGTTGGTTAGTACTGGAAGAAGAAGCCCATGAATGGGCCTGTTTCTTTGTGAAAGAACTTCTCCCACAAAGGTCCGGGCACATGCATTGTCTTGTGTTCCTAAGGATGCCAACTCCAGTGAAAAACAGCCATCATATGCTCCTCATTGCTTTATGAATGCTTGGGTTTGTGTTTAACTTAACTACAGCTTGCTGTGGATTGCAGCTATTTCCCAAGTGAGGTCAATAGGAATTGTTTAACTGACTTGAACGGAAGCTGGATCAGACCCCATTATGTGCATATAATGGATGGTTTTAATGATGTGTACCCTATTTTAGTTTGCATTTTACCCAAGATTGTGAAAAAAAAAATGCAGGAATGGGGTGAAGAACATGGCTGAGCATGTCTCAGAGATGTATCCTATTTGTTTGGTAGTAGGTTTTTGGTTCCTAGTCAGCTGTTTATGGACAAGTGCCTGTGTCAAACACTGATCTTTTGTGCTCAGAAAGGGATAAACTGCTCACACCCCTATGGCAAGCACTGTTAAGCATTCTCACCTATTGGCTCCACAGAAATAGCTCTCAACAGCTCATACAAAATACACAACAGGGATTAATTACTAGCTTGGTCCCAACCCATTCACAGCAGAGGTAGAGAGCTTCTCTTTGCTCACCAGCAGACAGACTATCCCATTTTGTATGAGTCTCAAATAATGAGTTGGCTGCGGTGGGTCTAGCAAAATTTCCATTATGCTACTGTGGGTGTATGTTTGATGCATCTGTTTGGACAGAACGAGGAAAATGGTTTTTAGACAAATCTATGCATCACTGAACACTGCTGGGCAACTCACCATGGACCTAAGGCCACCCATTTGCCTGTTCATTCAGGCTAGATTTGTGCTAGTTAAAACTAAGGGCAGAGGATCTCAGCCCCCTTTGTCTGCCATGTCTCCCATAGACCAGCAATGTACCTCTACTTTCCCCACTTGCTTTCCTTCTGCTGCAGTGATGAACACCATGTCTCGAGCATTAGGGAGGCAAGGGTCATCCGCTGTCTTCCCTTTGTTTTGACTTGGGAGCCTCCCAGCGTGAGCTTGCTCTGCTGTAGGTGGCAGACAGCAGTGCTTTGGCCATAGCAAAACATACATTTAATTTTCAAGAAGATAAACCTCATAGGAAGGGCACTTCCCAGAGCTCACAACAGCCTATTATTTGAGCGAGGCACTGGATGCCGGTAGCATAATCCTTATGGAAGCACCTCTGAGGTGGGGGGAAGGGGAGAGATGGGGACGGGAAATTTTCCTTCTGCCCCTGCCACCAAGAGCTTGTGCCTCCCCAGGGAGGACACTCCAGGGGCAGCGTCGGGCTGCTGGGAGTCCCAGCTTGCCAAAAACGAGTATCTGGAATTTGCCAAACTGTTTGGATCCCAGCACGAATTTGTCGCCAGGAGATCTCTAATTACATGGGGGAAGCTGCCAGGGAAGGTCAGGTCCAGGTCACGCTTATATAACTCCAGCACGAAAACGCAGCAAATCGAAAAGCTGCCGTACGTGATCAGAACTGTCAGGATTTGCATCAGCATAGATGCTGTAATCTTCGCCTTGCATAACCACTGACATTACAAAAACCTCGCTGCTGTCAGGGAGGGTGGCATGTTCATGGGTGCTCTGAGCAAGCCAACTTCTCCTGCCGGCTCTGAGATCAGTGGAAGGTCGGCTTGGAGGGCGAGCAAGCAGTGCTGGCTGCACAGGGGAAGGGTGAGGGACACTGCATCCTCACACCTCTGCCCTGCTTTTCCTTCCCCGGGAAATGGAGCAGGTCAGAATATGATCACTGCTGCATCCCACAATGTCTGTTACTTGGTAATGGCATCCACACGCTGGCTGCTGTGGGGCCAGGATGAATTGTCTTTCTGGGGCAGACAGAAAAGCCGTCCCCAGGGCAGTCATACGCACCCTGGGGTGCCCCGGGGACATGCTCCGGTGGTATCACAGTGTCCCTTGAAGGCAGCATGGTTTCATCACGAGCGGCCAGCCGTGGCATGGTGCGGAGCCCCACTCCCACGCTTGCGCTGTGCGAGTGCCCACCACTGCTCCCGGAGGGCACAGCGGCTTGGACCTGATCCCCCCACCCCCTGACGTGTCCGCGGGGCATGCTCCTTCCCAGCGCCCAGCAAAGCGCTGAGCCCCAGGTAAACGGGAAACGCGAGGCCACCAGCACAAGGATGCCGTGGGCACCGGGTTCTCATTACGGGCCGTGCGCGCTGGGCTCGCTGTTTTTTTCGGCTGTGGGTGGAGCTGCCCTCCTGTCCAGGGAGCCATCTGCAGATGAATCACGGAGTTCCTTGGAAGAAGACCTGCCCCAGGGAGAGCAGGCAGCCAGCTGCTGAGATCCACAGTTTCGGGGCTTGGAAGTGAAAGAATTGTGTTTGGACACAGATATTTAAAGGGGGGGGGACTGATAGCTGACAGTGACTGAATGGAAAAAGCACTTGCTGAGAAATGCCATTGCTGGTGCTTTACAAATAACAGTATTGCCGGAGCTGCAGGAATAAAACGGCTTCATCCCTAAATGTCTGTGCAACAGATCACTTCGCAGAGGGGTTGCCTTGCAGGCCCGACCAGACTCCAGAAACCGGTGGGGCTCTGCAGTCAGCTTTGAGCACAGGTTTCTTTATTACAGGACCAGAGGCAAGGGCTCCAAAATGGGGATTTTGACTTGGAAAACAACGGTGCACAACCCCATCTGGCACAACAGGACTGCAGGGACAAGTCTGCTGTTACCAGAACTGGCACTAGGTGGGCAGCTCTATGGCTTCAGCCCTGACCTCCAGCTGCTGCCTCTGCAAATGAGCTTGGCTCCTTGCTCTCTGCCCTCTAGTCTGCTTCTCATGATGCTTCCCAGCTATTTCCCTTCACTTTTCAGTACTGTTGCATCTTTGACAGCTGGAAACATGGTGAGGGCTTCAAAAGCCATTGACACAAGTCCATGGGTAACCACATTTCAAGATACATCAGGGAGAGTTTTTTAGTCACCTCATCATGGAAGGGAGCAGGCGAGCAATGAGTGCTCTTCCCGCTGACCTCGCAGGCCTGCAGACCCACACAGGGTGATCACCCAAGGGGGAGTGCTTGGACGTTGGCTCTAAAGGTATCATAGCTTTAACCAACAGACACTGCAACACTCAGTTATATGCCTTAAAGCAGGCTCAGACCAAACAAATGTCCTTCAGGTTGGAGACATCTGTGGTCTGAGCCTCGGTGTTACAACCCAGGCCTTTTGCAGACAAATCTCACAAAGTAAGTAGTAAATAAGGCATCAGAAGGTCAGACATTTGGTATCCTCGTTCCAACAGCAGCCAGCAGTTATTTTAAGAAAAGAGCCAGAATAGGTCACACCTACGCCTATAAAGCTGTTTTTTTGCACTGTGTTTCTCATGCCTCTGGAAAACAGCACTGAAAGGCATTCAAACCATCAAGTTTAACAGCAACTGGCAGGCCTCACCTGTGTGAATTTTTCCAATCTTTTTTTCTTTTAAATCTGTTCACACTATTGTTTCTGCAGCCTCCTGTGCATATAATTGCGCCCTCTGTAAATTTTTTCCTTCTTTGCTGTTAACTTCATTGGAGGCCTCTTCATCCCTGCATAGGGCGAAGCAGTGAGTAATTATCAACCCCACTAACCTCTGAGTAAAATTAGAAGGATTGCCAATGAAGCCAGAGAGGATCTCAGACTCCTCAGGAAGAACTGTGCATATTTTTTCTCAAAGACAGAGATACTTTTATCTCGTGTGTATGATTTTAATCTAACATTTTTCTTGAGTTATTTTTACAATCTTCTTGCCAACAGATAATCCTTTGTCTGGAGTGGCATAGAAGGGCAAATATGTAGTAGCAGCTACTTGATTGTATGGTAGCTGTCCAAGGAAAATATTTGTACAAGTCTTGCTGAGTCAGTATACGTTTCCAAATAGGCAGTGTGTCCTTTTCATTGACAGGATTTATCTCACACAAGCCGAACCCAATACTCCGTTGCCCTGCACACTCAGGGAGAGAGTGCACCTGGTCTGCAAAAGAGACAGCAACCCCGTTTCTTTGTTCAGCACAGCGTGTAAGCTTTACAGCTTTGTGTCCGCACATGGTGCATTACACAGTAAAGTAGATTGGCCAAAATCTTTATGGTCCTGCCTAGAGAGGTGCCACCTGGTGCCAGAGAGTATTTCGCAATATTTCACGTCCTAGATTAATGAGAGGACAGACCATTAGCACGCTTCGCTGTTGCCTTAAAGATCTCACATACAAGACATAGCGATACCAAGTCATCGCATCCGTTCCCCCGCCAGCCCACGACTGTCGGGCTGCGAGGTGCTGCTGACGCCAAGCTGTAAATCAGGCCGGTTTCTCTTGACATGGAGCCCAGCAGCAGCTGAGCAGCTCGCGGATCCTTTTAGCCAGCCTCGTCAGGGCGAGCGGTGACTCCCAAACGCAGGCATCCTCGCATGGCTGGAGGTTTAGGCCTGAACATTTTGTACTGTCCTGGCCAGCAGCTCCTTCTAAACCAGGAGCGGATGCCGGGGGCAGGAGCAGCCCCAGCCTGCACAGGGCTGTGCACCCACTGCCCCTCAGCCACCGTGCGAGGCATGGGAGCGGAGCAGCCCTGGGGGGAGGAGGTGGGACCCCCCTCCCTCAGCAAGAGCATGGGGTCAGGGGGTGCCCTGGAGCAACACATGGTGCTCCGCAGCTGGAGGAACGACAGCGAAAGCACTGGGAGTGAGTCCAAGCCAAATCCTAGTGGATGCAGTACAGGAGCTGGTAGCGCAGCCCTGGGGAACACGGGATGCCGCTCCGACGAGGAGCGCTGCATTCCCCAGGCCCTTTCCATCCAGAGATCCCGTGTCCCCACGAGCCACAGGCAGTTCCCATCTCCACCGCAACCAGAGCCCGCCTGTCCTCCCATGTTGCTGCCGCGAGGTTCGTGCTGCTTTAAATAAGAAGTTAAAATTAGCACAGAGTGAGCTCACCAACCAGGGGAGTGAATGACTCCCATTCATTCACCCAGTGCTTCACATTTCGGCACAGCCCCCCTTGTCCATTAAGTTGTTTGTTTATGTGAAACTTTGCTTGTCCATATAAGCTCCTGAGCTGCAACGTCTCTTTTACATAAGAGCCGTGGGGCAGGGCAGGTAAACATACAAGTGCCCCAACATGTTCGCTCCTGCCCAGCAGAAATGTGTCGCGCAGTTATCTCAGAGGCAGAGTAAACACGTGGGCCTATAAATGGCGTGGGACTTAAAGCATCCCCCCGGACAGAAAAAAACAGTTCTTTAGTAAGCCTAATCAATTAATTAATTGACTATCTCTTAGTCCAGATCTGTTGTAAAACGCCCTATCTGTTGCTGATGAAACTTTCATGTACTTAATCCTAAATCTGCAGGACAGTAGAAGGAACATGTTAGCACAGAGATATGCCAGTGATGCGAAGCACCACCTGCATTTCAGATGACCACTTCCTGCAGCGCAGAAAGCTGCAGGCACTGGTTTGGGGGGCAGCTTCGAGCTCCTCAGAGCCCACCCTTTGCACAGTTACAGGTGGCAACTGCCAATGCAGAGAGCTGCCTCTAGGCAATGCCTCTTTGCTGCATGCTGCAAGGCTGTGTAATAGAGTGAGTTTCTAAGGATTTTCCAGCAAAGGAGTCCGAATTTCCTCTTCTAAGGTTGAGAAACTTGGGAAGCATGCATGACATTATAAGGGCAGGTTCTGCGTCTTTGCTAAAGTTGGTAAATTGACAGTGTTTTTCTTTTTTTATTATTATTATTTTATTTTCTTTCCTTCTTGCTAATAAGAAAAAGGTCCTAGTATTTGAGAATTGTTGGCAGTGTCCAATTTCTTAAGCTTTACGACACCGGAAAAGCAGCTCCCCATTGTACTTCACAGCACCATGCCGGCAGCAGAGGGGCAGCAGCTCCCACTTCACAGCGGTGTCGGAGGCTTCACAAGGGCTCTTAGGACCTCAGGCTTCCTGAGAGGAAGGAGGATGCTCTAGTGTCTGGCTGAAGATGAGCAGTTTTAAACAGAACTGAAATGAGCAAAGTGAAGGTTTTGACAGATGCAATGAGAAATTTGCACAAAGAGAAGGAAAGAAAAGGAAAAAAGAGAATTTACTTCATTTCTTCCCTGGTTAGTTGTAGTCAGGAATTTCAGTTTTACTTTCCAGTTCTGATTGTCAAATGTTTGCAATGAGTTTTAAAATAGCTAAATGTCAGTAGACTTTGTGGGGGACTTAGAGAACAAGTTCATGTTCAAGAATCATGTGCAGAAAAAGGAGTTGTGACTTTTTTTAGATAAACCCATCGGTGACAAGCTTTTTTTCTCAGCTGTGTTCTACAGAGAGCAAGCTCAATTCCCTTTTGATTTTATACAGCACTTTTATTCCCAACTTGTCTTGGTGTGGGACACAAATGCCAGCAGAAATCGAGGGGGAAGCAGACATCATTCCCATCTCCATGAGACATCCTGGATATTGCTGTGTCAAGGGAAAGTGTCCAAGGGACTCCACCCCGCGCTGCTGTGGTGACATCCTCCCTCCTCTCCTCCTCATGCTGTCAGTCTCAGGACAGGGACCTGTCATGCTGAGAGCCCAGTGCTCTCCTGCTCTGACCTGAACGCTGTCCTGCAAAACAGCCTCCTCCAGAGCAACCTGAACAGCTTCTTCTTCTCAAGTGCCTTGTTCCATCTGTAGTGCCTTATTGCGTCCCTATAGTGTGCAATTTAAAGCATCAAAGTACAAAAAAACATGCCTTTGAGCACAGATTAACACAGGCTAATTTTGTTGCATACCTTGATCTGAAAAGCCTGTGCAAAATTATGACTGTAATTGTCTACAGTATAACCATAGTGATATTAAAGCTGTACTAAAGCTGTTCTAATAAGAGAAAATGCATCCATTTTCAGTAATAAATCCAATGCTGGAGAAGGAAGAGAACAGAGGGACCAAAATTAGTATTAATCCTTTTCTAATATCTCTTTATTTTATAAAATATTACACACATGAGCTACACAGGTAGGGATAACAAGAAATGTACATCTCTGTTTGGGATGTCATTCAAAACCATCATTTGTGAAATGTTTAACAAACAATCAGAGGACAGCAGTTATTGTATGCCCTTGGCGAACCGAGACCAGAGGGCTGAGTTCAGTCCACAGCATGTTTGAAAGCAGCTTCTCTAAAACGAATTTGATCGTGTTGCAGGCAGTGTCCAATCAATTATGGAATTTATGCTTTACCCTGCATTTTAAATACAGATGTTAAAGAACAGGAGAGTATTGCTGTGCTGTTTGGTTGATCAGATTGTCTTGGGGTGTCACCCTGGATGAAGCTGCATACATGTTGCAAATGCTCTGTCAGGACACTTGGAGGGGGAGTGGGTACATCAATCATGCTGCAAATCCTCTTCTTCTCTATGGGGCTCTTGTCCAGTGCCGCTGACTGCAAGGCTCCCTATGCCATCAGTGGGAATGGGAACAGAAACACCAAAAATGCTTGGGTTTGGTTCAACCTCTTTCTCTGCATGAACATGTAAATCCAAACTAGAGACTGCAAAATATTTTTGCTTCCAAATAATTTTTTGATTAACGTATTTTCCTTTCTCTTCTACTCTCTCAGTCCCAGTGCTTACTCCCATTCAAAATAATTTGTGTTACGTGATAGCTATACAGAACAGCCTATAAATCTCTGAAGTAGCACACTGTATAACATCCATTGAAGAAAGCAGAGCTCTCAAACAAAGGGAGGAAAAAAAAAAAAAAAAAGCTGTGAAAGAAAGCAAATCCTGAAAGCAATTCAGCTTCCAGCTTTCAGCAAGCTGAAAAATGTACAACAGGAGGAAACTCTCAGGGTAAAACCCAACCATATGCCAAGGCAGCAGAAGGTCTGTCTACCATGTAATCCTCAAAGGACATCACTGTTTAGGCGCTAAGCCCTCCTGCTGGATCGTGATGCAGAAGCGATTATCATGTTTGGAGAGCATGCTGCAGAGAGCTTCTCAACGAGACGATCTTGAAAAGATCTTTCCCCTTACAACAGGGAAAGCATTTTCCATCCTGACCTGCAGTCACTAATGACCGCACATGCAACACATGCTTAAAAGCTGGAAAGTGCAAAAGCTGGAAAGCTGGGCAAGAAAACCAGATTTTCCGCTTTTATGACAGTGGGCCCATGCAGTGTGTGCGGGGCTGGAACTAATGTCACTGAGAGAAAGGTTTGGCTAGGGAAGCGTGGTGAAAGGGGCTATACCCCTCGGTCTGTGAGTGGGTGTATCTGCTCAGACTAGCAGGCGGCACAGGTTTCTCACCAATCTCTTCTTGCAACCTTTGCTCGGTGTAAGAGACCTTTTGCATTAGGAGCAGGTGCTATTTTCTTTGCCATACTTGTGCAGGACCCACAGTGCTACCCACATACAAGGCCTGATCCTGCCCTCTCTAAAGAGAATGGCCAAGCCCGTGCTGCCTGGAGCACTGCCTCAATTTGCACTCTCCGGGGGGCAGCAGGGGGCTGCTTGACCCCATCCCCAAGCATCACCTCCTCGCCCTGCTGCCATGCAGAGCAGGTCGTGCATCTCTGCCAGGTGACAAAACCCAGCACAACTCAGTGCCAAGGACTGGGAGGTGGTCATGAACTGGTGACAGCAGCTACGCGAGGATCTCCAGTAATTACTGTATTTGAACAGAGGGGCCAGGAGTTCTTGTTTTGGTTTGGTTTTGTTTCTGCTTGTTTGCTTCAGCATCCAGATCTCAGTAAACTGTTCTGTCAAAATAGCATGATGTCAGGACTGCTAAATGGGTAAGACAGCACTGGTCATTTTCTCCTGACTCTGCAGGTACCCAGCACTCAGCACTTCAATGTTTTGCAGCCCAAGGAGAGTCCTTTTCTTTCTTCCCACTCTCTTGGTTAGCTGTGAGCTCTTCTGTCTGAGTGAAATACACACCAGTGGTATGAAAATACTAAACTGTGCACCCGTGGCCACATCCAGAATGGCTGTTTAAATGTTATATGGCTGTTTTATGTTTATTTACAAAATAAATAAATAAGTGAAAAGAATATAAGGTCATGGTGTAGCAGAGATGAACTGACATTACAGGAAAGCAGCAGAGGAAGGCACATACTTTCCAGTTTTGGTCTTCGTAATGGTTGGCAGAGCTTTTCAAACTTACCTCTCAGAAACCAAGGCTACTTCTGGCAGCCCTGCAGACGTCTGCTCTCCGCTGCTGTCCCTTGGCTGATCTCAACCAGTGTGTCCCAGTTAGATGCCACACTGGCCACTCACTCTCTCATGGTCCTGCTCTGTAGGGATGCACATCCCCATCGCTGGCTGTATTCCATGTTAGCAATGAGGCTGGGATGACTGCTCCTCACTGCCCAAGGAACCAAAAGGTACAGTCTGTCCTCAGAGGAGCTCATTTTTCTCTGGCAGTGACGGATGCATTATGATTGAGAGAAATTTCAGCAGAGTAATTACACTCGGTGTTTGCAAGTGGGCTGAGGACCATGTGTAACTAAGGCAGTCTCATTTCTGCCGTGTGGACAGGCAGTCCGCAACACTTCTTGTGTTGGAGGATGAACTCCCCTTTTTGACATGTTCCCCCAGCCAGCAGGATGTCTCTGAGGGCCGCGGATGGCACACATCACCCTGACTCAATTCTGTGACAGCACAACTGACGGTGGCCAGCAAATGCTGCAGAAGGGCTTACAGGGGTAAGAAGATGCTGTCAGGAAAGGAAAACCAGAAGCAGGGGGCAAAGACAGAAAGAGAAATACATAACACAGCCTGCCATGTTTCTGCAGGGGAGGATGTTTTCTCACCCAGAGGTACAGGCGTGACAGCCAGCTGTGCATGATACCACACAGCTGAGCAGGTTTTGAGCACAGGGGCTGTGTTTCTCGCTGCTCTCAGCGCAGTGGGCACCGTACTGCAGGCAGAGGGAAATAAACACACCTGAGAGACCAGCCAGGTGCTGGACTGGACCTTCAGGATGAATTTGTCCCTTAGTACCCAATGGCTTTGCTGTAGGAGAAGGTGGGAAGACTGTCTGCTATGTTTGAGACAAATTTTGGGTGAGCTCTTAGGAAAAGTCAAATGACCCTCACTGCAGGCTTCCCTCTTTGGAAAATAGAAGTTTTTGTGCTACTTAGGAGTTTGCTTGTCTGTGTAATGTGACATACTGGTTACTGCTGGTGGTGCTGCAGGCTCCTGGTTTGACTCAGTCTGTGTTGTGTTCTTGAGTGTCAGAGAGAAGGTGGAAGTTAAAAGGAAGTGAACTATGGTTTCAGAAACGTCCTTTTTCTACAAGAAGTGAGTATGAGAAAATAAAATGCAAACAGAATCCAAAATAGGATAGATTTCTGCAATTTTTTTTTTTCAGGTAGTAGTTGAAAACATGTAAGGAAAGGAAAAAAAAGGTAACAGCCAAGTGCACAAATGCAGGAGAACACGGAGAGAACTGTTAGGAAGGGATGTGCCGCCAGCGAGAAGTTGATTTGCTTTGCCTGGGGAGCTCTGTGCTCCTGGAAATGCCTCAAGCAGGTCCTGAGCTAGCACAGCCAGCACACCCACCAACCCAAGGATGTATTAGTCCACCTCAAGGAGGTATAGTCCACCCCGGGGGGTGCAGTCCACACTTCTGGCTTGGCAGAGGAACAAGGTGTTTCTCCTCCCCCTAAAGCACATCTTTGAGCAGAGCTGCCACTCAGGAGCCCGCAGGCTGGTCCACATCCATCCAGGCGGGTGGATGTGGGGGATATCCTGGTCACATCCGTCAGACCTGCGGGGAGGCCACGGCCCTCTCGTACATGCGCTCCAAGATGCGGTGGATGCTGGCAAAGCTCGGCCGGTCAGCAGGCAGCTTGCTCCAGCAGAGGCGCATCAGGTTGTAGAGCTCCAGGGGGCAATTGTCTGGGCAGGAGAGGACGTTCCCATCCCTCACGTAGTAGATGACCTCCTCGTGAGCCATCCCATAGTAGGGCTGCATGCCGTAAGAGAAGATCTCCCACAGCACCACCCCGTAGGCCCACACGTCAGACTCCGTGGTGTACCGGTTGTAGAAAATGGACTCCGGGGGCATCCAGCGGATGGGGATGGCGTCGTTCTCGTTGGCTTTGTAGTAGTCGGCCGAATACATGTTCCTCGAGAGGCCGAAGTCGGCGATTTTGACCACCATGTTTTCCCCCACCAGGCAGTTCCTGGTGGCCAAGTCCCGGTGGACAAACTTACGCTCGGAGAGGTAGGCCATGCCCGCAGCCACCTGCTTGGCGATGCAAAGCTGGCTGGTGCAGCACAGGGCCAGCGGGTTGGGGAGGCGGACCCGCGCCTCCAGGCCGCCCTGCGCCAGGCCGCAGAGGTTGCGGGGCGAGCGGTCGCGCAGGTACTCGTTGAGATCCCCGTAGGCCATGTACTCGAACAGCAGGCACATGGGTTTCCCAACAGCGCACACACCTGGAAGGAGATAGATGCACCAAATGGGTCGTTTGGGGAGCAAAGAAGGTTCTGCTGTGGCAAGACTGAAAAAAAAATCCAAAAATACTCGTGCAAAGTAAGTATTTTCAAGAATGCGTGAGGAGGCAGAGGGAAAGGTGAAGCATGCAAATAGCATCAAGTTGCATCAGGTCCCTTTGTGTCTTTGAAGCCCCTTCACCAGGGGTCTAATGCTGAGCTCTGTGGGAAATGCTAACAAGTCATGCAGCTGCCTGCTTTGTCTGGACATCCAAGGAGGAGGATATGTATTTGGAGCTATTTTTAATTAAGATCCTAAACCTGGTTAAACCGACATTAACGGGTGTTTTGCCTCTCCCCAGCTGCAACTGGAAAGACACACTTTCAAGAAGAAACTTTATAGTTCCAATTATAGTATTTTTCATGTGTTTTATTTGTTGTAATTATTGCTTTTATACCAGTACGTGTGTAGGGGCTACACATATGTAGTTAGACCTCAGACGTAATCACCAAAAAAATGTTTTCAGGGACATGTTAAAAAATTCAGTAGGATACCTGAAAAAAGACACTCCTACTCCAAGTTCTTCTGCTGTTTTTTGTTTTGTTTTGTTTGTTTTGTTTTGTTTTTTGAAAACAGCATATACAAAAAATGTTGGTTGCAGAAATTACTTTTGGCACGACAGATGCTCATATATGGGGAAAAAAAAAAAGACAAAAGGCAGACATCAGAAAGGAGAGATCTACCACATATAACAGATGCAGAACCTAGTCCCACTGGTGGACACGTGCTTGGTCCTACACCAGCTTTACTGCAGGCCAGCATCAGCAGAGGACCCCACTCCCACAATGCAGCAAGACTGATGTGACTCAACTGCAGTATGCTTGTTAGGAAAGTGATGGCTCTGTTTTTTCCAAAGTTTTCTAATGACCTTACTCACATTTTTCTGATCAGGTCCACCGATTGGATGCACCTAATATATGTGTTTTACGTGAAAAATTTGAAACAAGAGCCTCTCTCTACTGCATTAATATCATGGCTGTGTGCAAAGATCAAGAGCTTAATATATAAATTTCCAAACCCAGCTTTTTAACCAGTTTTACTGAGCACACAGTGACTTAAAGCCAGTTTTAGAGGTAGGCAAAAATATTTGTGTGCCTGCTATTAACTTGCCAACTAGCAAAAGCCAGCATTTGAAGTGTATGTGTTTTGCTTCCTTAAGGCCATTCATTCAGCAATTGGTGATCCAACTTATTGTGAAATCTGAAGTTCTTGTTGATGACCTAACACTTGAATCTTTGAGAAAAAACAGATAGCTGTTCCCAGCATGATAAAATCAGGATCTGACAAGTATGAGGAGCATATGTGAGAGCTTTGTCGTCTAAGCTGTGCTCAACAATGTGGCTGTTTTCCCCACACCCGCTCAATGTGAGACCAGTTTGTTCCTGTACCTTTGCCCTCTCCTGACCTACAACGTATTGACAATAAACACAATGTTTATTTGAGTTTGGGGGCATTTCCTGCTGGTCTTTTCTGTTGCCAAAGTACTTATATCAACCCAGCTTTCCCAAACGTGGGACTTATACATTTCCAAATTTTGTGGAGGTTCCTATTGAAATAAATTAAGATCTCAGCTGCTTGTTCACAGGGATTGGGTCTGCCTACAGCAACCCCAAGCAGGACTGGCAGGTGAAGGTGGCTAGCAACATTCACTTAAGTCAGAAACTGAAAATTTACTGAAATAAAATCTGGTCAGCAGCTTTCCTTGCAGAGGAGTGAACTATTAGGCAAGCTGTGGCACCAAGACTTTCTAAAAAGCCCAATAAACCAGTGTTTCCTTTTGGCTGGGAAGGGAGGGGAAGGAAGAGACTGTTTTTGCGGTTGGCTTTTTTGTTTGTTTGCTTCACTTTGTTTTTTTAATGCTGGTGAGTGTTCAGACATAACAATAGTAAGTGGAACCCATAAAACTAACAAGACTTGTGCCTGTTTTTTTTAAGTACCCGCAAAATAAATCTCAACTCCAGGAAGCTCATGTCTTCCCTGTAAGACATCTGCCCTGACATTATGAAGCTGGAAGCAGAGCCGTGTAGCAAGATGGTCAGCAGCATGCTCTAGCACAGGATGAGGAGGGTTTTTTACAATGCGCCGTCCTGCTAAAGCAGCAGCATCAGACCTACATTTCAAGACTTGCTATGGTGGAGAATTTGAGAATTTCTCATAGAGAAGCTCACCCCTTTCTCAAGAGACATTTTCTCTTGCAGAACAGACCATCTGCATTCAATGCTGTTCCTTCATGTGTGTTCACCCCTGTGCCCCTAGCAAAACCCCAGTGGATTTGCAGGAGGGGGTACCCCATACATAGGCAACTCGTTCAGATACCTAAAAGCTTGACGATGTTCGGATTGTCAAATTCAGCCATGAGGGCTGCCTCCCTCTGGAAGTCAGCTTGCATGTCCGCAGATGCTTCCTCCTTCAGCATTTTCACTGCCACCATTGTGAAAGGCTCGTACGGCAGCAGTCCCGGGGCCCTGGAAGAGAGGAAAGCATCGGTGAAAGATGCATGCACACCAAATGCAGGCTCTGTTTCTGGTGCAAAATGACAAAGATAAAAAAAGAAAATGGTGGAAGCACTCAGCACTGACTGAAGGACTGATCTTAGCAGAAGTCAAGAATAAACATATTTTATACGAATATGTTGAAAGAGCCTCTTTTCACTGCATCTTGTCCCACACACAGCACAGTGGTGGCATTGGTACATCTAGCTACTACCAGAGAATAAGTAACAATTATAGCCCATTCCCCAGGTTTTGTAAGGAAAATAGCCCTTTGACACTGTTCGGGGGGAGCAGGGTGGGTGGAGATGTACACCTGTGATTTAACAAGTTTTGAACCCATTAGCTAATTTCAGCTGAATTTAACAGGCTGGAGCTGAGGTCTAGTATAGTTAGGCTCGTGCAAGTTTTGTGGAAACGGATGATGAGACAGAGGGGAGAAAGCATATATGTGCCCTGTCTGAAGAACAAGCTCATGCACCAATACACCACGCTGGACACTGGCGAATCTTCAGCTTAGAGACACAAATCCAGGAAACAGAGCTTCCTGACTTGAAGCACTCACAGACTCATTTTGTTTTCTTATCTGCAGGTCACTCTGCCCTCAACAGCTTTAATTAGGCAGACTTGCCAAAGATCCAGGGGTAGCTGTTCCCAAAGCACAGCAACTTTCTGCACTTCAGACTCAGGTCAAACCTTGGACGCGCATTTTGTTGCCAACACCTACTCTTCCCAGGGGTCCTGCAGTTAAGACATGCTCCTTAAAAGCAGCCAGAGCCCATGGAGAGTGGCACCCATTTACGTTTCGTGCTCCTGCCTGACTGCCCTCCCACTGCTCAAATGCCAGGTTACTTTACTGCTCAGTAGCCCCAAGAGGAGGTTCCAATTTCCAAAGCAAACTTCCAGTTTCCTTGTCATCTACTCCAGACATATGGCAGTTGCAACAGATGCACTCGGATACTATAAATGTCAAATGTCAGATGATGGCAGGATGCCCATCTAGAAAGGAATTTCACAGGCAGCCAGATTGCAGCTGAAGGGCTTGGGTGAGGAGGTCCAGCACGCCGGGGTGGAGGAGCAGGCTCCACATTTGTCTGCTACTGTCTCCGCTACAGCAAAACATCCTCCTTTTTTTATACCCAGTGCTGGAAGCAAGGTTCCAGCCTAGTAGGAGAGGAGACATCTTCTCAAGCGCCCACTGCTGCCTAACCTCAGTGCCTAAGGAAGTCAACAGCAATACCCTGAAGAAATCAGAAGAGCAATTAAAAGTGAGAAGAGGAGGGCATGTATCTCTTCCAAGCAGCCTCATTGCAGATTACCACTCATGACTGGCTAGCAGACCTAGCACAGTGCCAACAGCTTCATATTGCACTCTTCGGAGAGAGAAACTCACCCCGGGCCAAAGCCTGAAGTAGACCCATCCATCCGCTCTCCACTGAAATCCTGTAGTGTAAACTAACCTAAATGTGACTTAAGTGAGATTAAGCTGCACAGAGCCTTTTGCTGGGCCTTCAGGCAACAGCACATAACTCCACCCTCAGCAGCTCATGTGCTCCTTCAGCCCATTTCTCACAGATCTGGGGAAATCGCACTGAACAGGAAGAGAGGAAGACTCTGTGTGCAGTCTTGGCAGACAGCTGCTGAAGCTGAGCCCCTCGGTGCCCAAAAGACACAACTGGCAGAAAGGGATGGGTATGCAGGGGGCCAAAGGGAAGCTGCGGCTTCTGTAATTGAACAGGACAATTCAGGCTCTGGCCCAGAATGTGGAGTGTTTTCTAGAAAACTGGTAATTTTCTTCTAGAAATAGGAAGCATCAACAGAAACTACTTTGGGTTTCCTCTCTAGTGACTCCCAGATGCTTAGGTGAAATACCCCACTGTTTGTGCACAGGATGGACAGCAGCTGTCCTCACTTTCTTCACCATCAATGGATCTGTGCAACACTGGCAGCATTTTAGGCACCTGCTGTTCAAAGAACCAAGCAGCAGTACAAGCAGAGATTTTGTCCCCAGTTTACCTACAGAGAATGCCTGGTTTTAGGTTTCCAGCCAGACCTTCTTTCCAGAGCAGTAACTGTGAAAAAAATGAGAAGCAGATTGAATCTGTATTTGAGATTATGTCCTGTCCCCCGTATTCCTCACTGTGTAGTTTCTGTTAGGCCATTAAGTAGTGCCATTAACATCTAACGAGGCTGGTGGAGAACGACCTTTACCCTCTCCTTTGGAGGGAAATTTGTGTGTGGTGACAGTGCTCTGAATGGGCACCAGACTGTTCCACTGGGTTTCTTTAACTAACATCTACAATGTTTTTCAGCTACATCTGAGACAGCAGGTCAAAGGAATATCCTTTGCACTTGAAAGAACATGACGAGACCTGTGATGGAGAAACTCCTGCCACCCTGATCTCTGATCACCTGCCCTTGGGGCAGCCTTGTCCCCCGTGGAGATGACGAACTGACCCCCAAGCCTTTGCAGTGGGCGTCCACAAACCTTCGGTACTGGCAAAGACCACACATCCAGGGCGTTGGGCAAGCTTGGCCTTCAAGCTTAGCCTGGGGCATGCAGCTCCACCTCTGGGAGCAATCTATGTGCTTGTGTGCATTGTCCTGCAGAGGGCTGGTGCTCTGGAGGTGTGCAGATGTCAACATGTTCTTCCCAGGAGCAGAAGATCTTGAATTGGCCACCATGACCCGAGCCAGGTCCCATATCTTGTTTTAAAGACGTCTGTTAAGGTAACTGGCTACTTCCTCAACCCTTCCAGTGTGAATGAGCCCTCAGCAGACACGGCAGCCTTTCAGGAGGAGCTGGTAAATGATAGCCAGACACTTCCTGTCCTAACATGTTGCTTGACCCAGGAGTGAGTAAACACTGAATCAGGACTCACAGCAAGCCAACTGGCAAAGGCGTCGCTGGCACCGTGCGCAGAGCTGTGTTTACAGGAGAGGGAGAAACATGAGACCAGGAGAAGTAAAAGGGTTGCTAAACTTAGCCTGAGATGTCCATTGAACACATGTAGACAAGTACATTTTATCCATCTGCGACGGGAAGGCAAAGATTTGGGTCGTGATAGCGTCCGTCACCTGGAGGGATGCGCAGCTGGTGCTACTGGATGTCAGCGCAGCAGTCTCTGCTGATCTGCTAGCAGTGCACAGAAATGTCAGGGGCTGAAATTTTCCCCGAGAATATAATGCTTCACAGTGGTTTCTGATGGAGATTTTAATAAAAATAAAGAAAGCCCTCAGAAGCAATATTTCTGTAGCTCCTTCTCTGAGCCCCAGAAACCAGATGTTTCTGAGGGCATGGTACTCTGCACGTTGCAAAAGCTGGCTAAGAAGATTGTGCTGCTTGCTTTTTTTTTCCGCTTTTTCTCTCAGTTTCCACTGACAATAGCTAAAAAGTTTAACTAAAAGGAATTGCAGCACTGGGGTGGATGAAATCCACATGGAAGCTCTCTACACCACTTTAACACTTGCTTAACCTTTGAATGCCCTTTGAGAAGTCCTGCTGAAGGCGGGTGAGAGCCTCCTCCAGCTCAGGAGGCTCTGGGCAGCACTGAGGCTACACTGAAGGTGCTGGTGCGGGCGATGCTCGGCAGGAGCCCTGCGCTCGGTGGGATGCCCCGTGCACTGTGCCTTGTACCCCTGGGCCAGCTCGCGTGCATCCGGCTGTGGCGCAGTCCCCACCGCTTTGTTCTCGGCTCAAGTTCGGATGTGTTCGGCTCAGCCATCCAGGCTAACGATCAATCACAGGCTAAGCATCTGTGATTTTCCCACTGCGTGCCCTTCAAACTTTGTTATTTTTAGCTCCCTCTATATTAAATAAAAGTACGCCTGCATTTCTTCCACATCTCTTCATTAGGAAAAAAATCCGTCACATCTATTGAAACTGTTTCCCCATTCTAACAGTGTTTTAACCTGCACATAACTCATTTCCTAGTGGATACATCCACAGCATAACTATAAATGTTGAAAGTATCTCCACTTATGGCTGCTTTTTGCATGGAGAGTCCTTTGGCTTTGAAGTCACTGGGAACAGTTCACCAGGCAGGCCATGGCCCACATCAGGACTTTAATAGTCCCTGATATTTTTGGTCATCACACACTACTCCAGATATGGTGACAAAATCAGCTACATCCCAGACTCATTAACTGTAAAGGACAAAGAAAACCCATCTGGAGCAAAATAGAACTGGACACTCTGTCCACCTTCCTTCAGGAATTTGGGGTGGGATTTTCCAAGAAGAGCAGACTGGCCAAAGGCTGTCCTGCAGGCATTGCAGACTCTGTCAAGGGTAACAAGATGCCTTCCATCCACCCAGTCTAAGCAGGATTAGGTTCATCTCTGGGTTTTCAATGAAACATTTTTCAGATGTGAAGAAGTGCATGACCTCACCTCCCATGAGATTTCACAGAACTGGGACCTCATCTAATGCCTTAAATTTAAAACAGGCAACAATGGTTGTGATTTCCAAGAATAAAGTCTGAATAAGTAAAGGGGACACACACACAAAAAAAGGACGTTGGCTTAAGTAGGTTGGGTTTTTAGGGGATTTTTGGTTTGGTTTGGTTTTGCCACTGAATCAAATGGAAACTCGGTTGGGATCTAGCTGCAGCATGACACATTGCCCTCTGTGGTAACTACTGGCCAGTGTTGACTTTGTAGAGGAGGACACCACACACTGACAATTTGCAAATACTGGGAAATGCAAGCATTTCACAATAGGTCACATGTCACAGGCAATACTCTTGGAAAAAAAAAAAAAAAAAAGTAGGGATGATAAATTTAGCTAAGCTTTTACACCAGACTTTGGTATGTGAGTATGACACAGTACCTACCAGAGAGAAGAACAGGAGACTCGTTCATGACAAAAGTTTAACAAATATCAGTGGAAAGCAGAGGACAAAAGAAACAATTATTCAAGACTCAGTTTAACTGTTTGGCCCTTCTACCAATTTTGGTTTGAGTAAATGAACAAAGGATTTCTGGTGTCCAGACAAATGAACATCCAACTGCTGATTTTTCAGAGGTACCTCCAGATGGAGAGGACTCACACATGGACCGCTTACCTTGCTTGGAAGACTCTCCCAAATGCTCCTTCCCCAATATCTCTCACATATTCAATGTTGTTCCTGGGATACTCCAGGCTGAGTAGTTTTGGATTGAGGAGAAGGGGCATCCGCTGGTACATGGGGTTGGGGTGCAGCCGGTCCAGGAGGAGTTCGGAGGGCAGAGTGGTGAGCGTCGGTGTTTCTGACTCTCTGAAACAACGGAGCAGTTGTTGGTCAGAGTGTGTTTGCGGCCCCCAACCAGGAGATCAACATTTGCACCTCTGGTGTTGGTTTCTTCCAGGATGGAAAAGGGAGGTACAGAAGGGCTGCTGGAAGAGCCTTGCAGCAGCGTCTCACATCATTTCCCCAAAATAGCCACCAGGCCACCTTCTGCTCTGACACAGGGATTCCTCAGAGCCTGAACTGGTGCAGCCACAGACATAAGGAGGGTTTCTTCCTCCAATAGACATTTGCAGGACTGTGCTCTCAGAAGCAGGCAAGCCATGTTTCAAAGCAGCATTTGTTGCCTTGAATTAAGTCCTGAGTTTTACCTTTTTTTGTTTTTCCACTGCTTTCGTCGACGGCAGCAAACGAGAGTGACAATGCCAAGGATCATGATCAGGGCAAAGCTGGAGATGATCGAGATGATAACAGTCATGGAGTATGTAGGGGAAAAGGATGGAGGAGGGGGGAGGTTTGGAATCTCTCCATTTGGTTTTCTTGTTCCTAGTGATAAGGATGCTGTAATGCAAACAGAATTAGAAGTTTATGCCTCTTTTATAGAGGTGGGGCTTTCTCTCAAGAGGTACTTGTGGAGTCAGCCTGTAGTCCTGGGAATTACTGACATTAGCGATACAACAGTATGACTGTATGAGAGGACCATACTAGGGAACCTTGGTTTACATGAAGCAAAACCCATTTCTGCTTATCAGATGTGAAAGTCCAGGACCCAGTAAAGAGCAAGATACAGTTCCCATAGAGCTGGGAACCCAATTTTGATAAGGAATCAGAGAGTTTGCAAGAATTACAGGTGGCAGATCACACTGGTGGTCTCAAAGTGTTCAGATAAGCTAATGTCTTTATCGGGAAGGAACGAAGGTCCACAAAGTGGGCCACAATATATCACATGTCCCAGAACAAATCTGCAGAAAGGAGTGTAAGACCAAGGCACGTACATGTTGATCCTTTCCTGGACTATCCCCTTGCCTCCAACAATTTGCATCTCAGTGTCTTTATGGCTCAAATCTGGTAAACTAGTGTAAAATACATTTGACTCTGTTTTTAGGAGGAAAAATAAACCCTTGGTAGCCCCCTGCCAAGTACTTTCTGAGCCATTCTAGGAAATGTTAATCTGTATGTGCATGCATACATTGATTGAGAGACGAAAGAAATTTAAACTTTTCTTTTTAAGGCCAGTGAAACTGATAATGACTTGTGTTCCCATATGTCCACAGCACCTCTATTCTCTGTGCAAGTGGAATTGTCTTCTTTCCAGGCCCTGAGATCCTAAACATTGATGAAATATTAAAAATTTGTACCTTTGATGAAATATGTTTCAACATATTCTTTGAACAAGAAATAACAGTAAGGCTTAGTTTCTACTCCACAGAGTGGAAATGTTTCCATCTTTTTCAGATATGTTTTTAGATAGAACTTTTTTTGTTGTTGAAAAAAATCACCAGAAGTAAAACAACTTTGGAAAATATGCCATAAGCCCTACTTTCTCCACAGAACACAGTGTGGCCAACTCATAATACCACAGGAAATTTGATTTCATCTTTTGGCCTTACTATAATCTTATGCAAAGTGCTCGATTTGTCTGTCCTCATTTTCCTATTATTAAAATGCATATTACACCTTCAGATTAAAGATGCTGAGCACCTCTATGAACCAGTGCTGGCTGAATCCAGAAGACAGAATTGATCAGTGGAGCTGCGACAGCCGCGGTGTGATGCTCAGGATGCAAATACCGTACACAGTCCCAAAACGAACACAGTGGCAGAAACCATAAATTGGAGTTGCCTACCATCTCCACAGGGAGACACACTGCAGTATTCCCAAGTCACGGATGGGTCTTTTGTGTAGCACCAGGGACGCTCGTTTTCACCTCCTGGGTTGCGGCAGTAATTCTCGGCATCAGACAGCTCAGGGAAGACCTGAGGAGTCCTTCTGTGCAAGTGGGGAGTCTTGGAGGAGGAAATAAAGTGGATTAGTGTTTGAGTATATTTTTTCCTGCTAGCATTAACAAAATGAAACGGAAAGGAGAGGAGAGGAGAGGAGAGGAGAGGAGAGGAAAAAGATCAGGTTCAGATACCTACATTGTAGTGTTTAAAATTAGTGGAAGCAAACCCCACCCCAGCTATTTGGGTGAATGTAAACTACCTATCTGGCTCCAGTGCCGCTGGTGGAGCCCTAGCTGCTAGAGTTTAGGATGCAGTTTGTCCAGTCAGATGCAGGCACCTACATTGTGTGTCAC
>VXAA01005310.1:288588-345861 GCA_013399115.1 Anseranas semipalmata
AAAGGAAAGGAAAGGAAAGGAAAGGAAAGGAAGAGGTAAAACAGCCTTGCAGTAGCTTGCCAGAATCACCAAGAATGCAACTTGCAATGGGAAGGGGAACTTGCAGATTGAAATATGAAGAGGCTGTGAAACACCAGTGGACTCAAGAATGAAGGCAGACTGTCACCTGCCCAGCCCCTTCAATGGGACAGGGCTGCCTGGCTCTGGGAAGCCCACCAGAGAGGCAGACCTTGAGGACAGCTCTCCATTTGGTGGGTCTCACACTGATGCGTACCTGGTCGCTCCACTTCTGGCAGGGGATGCCAGAGGCCGTGACGTTGGCCCAGCCCTGGTAAAACTGGCCATTGCCGCTGTAGCAAGTCCCTGGGGAGATATAAAAAAAAAAAAAAAAAGAGGGTGGGGTGGGGTGGGGACAAGGCATCTCAGACCAGGCCCTGCAGTGGGGACTGACAAGAGTAAAGGTCATGTCCTTACAAAAGAGCCAAGGCAATTAGTAGCAGATCTGAAGCACACAGAAGGACCAGATGACAGTCAGGGAACAGCGTAGCTTTCTGTTCACACTGAAATGAATTTTGAGCTCAGTACATAAGATTACATCTGGTGAAACTCCAAGGAAAGGAGTAGAGCTCTTCTAGACCGAGAAATTGAGCCATGCATCTGCGGTGGTTGCTCTGCACGCAACCAGAAAACACAGCACAGGCCCACTCCGATGTTCCCATGCCAAACCACGGCAGAAAGCAAGCTGCAGCACTGGTTGCATGGTTCACAGCCTGCACACTCCCCCAGGCAGCAGGGGGAAGTTATCCACGCTGCTGGGGTGGCAGCAGGGTGCTGGGACCAAGAAGGTCCTGTGAGGATCTCGCTGCTGCAGGCCTCTGCACAGGGCCTGTCATCTTGGACTGGGTGCTTGGAAACAGACTGCGGCTCCCTGCGCGGGTGAAAACCACACGCTGAAGGGAAATACAGATCTGAAGCAACAGATCAGCATAAAATACATTAAAAAAAAAATTAAAAAATTTTTCAAAAAATTCACAATGGAGAATGTGCAGTCCACTTTACACACACAAGGCCTACTCTGGCTGCAGAAAAAGTAAGCAGGAAATCTTGAGAAGACTTTCACTCCCAGAATAAGTTCCCAAAACATAAATGTAGGCACCACCTGTCCTCAGAGGAGAATTTAATGCGTGCTGGCATAACCCAGGAAGCAGGAGAGACAACAGAGGAGATGCAGCCTTACACACGTAACATGTGCTAGCTATTCTTGTGGAAACTCTGCTGACCATGGACTAGCATTCTGGTTGATGGCATGCATTAGGGTCCACTTACTAGGTGCTGCATTATTAACCTTATTAGATAAATTAGTAAGTCAGTAAACACTGTCGTCATAACTTTTCTGTTGTATTAAACTCACAGCTCAGAACAACAAAAACAGGAGGAAACCTGACTTGATCTAAAACAAAGGCTTTTTTAAGCAAATGTTTTTCCACTTTGGGAAAGGTTTGTATAGGGTTTGATCCAAGTTTGAGACAAAGATTATAGATTTTAATTTATCCAAGCAAGATAAATTTAATTTCTTCTGTAGGAGAAACATAGATGATTAATGTTTTGCAGGGCTATGGTTTTAGTTGAAGTGTTTGCTTAGAGCACCTGAGCGCTCCAGGAAGGACCAGTGTAAATGGCAATTCTAGAACAAATCAAAACACATCATGATGCTTGCCTGCTCTTTTCTTCTTGCATCACGCACTCCACACATGATTGCTGTTACGTGTCTTTTACAGACCTTCAGCTTTCTGCCTGTCCACCAGGTGCCAAACTGTACATGTGGGTAGGCAGAAACTCCACCATGGCAATGTTTGCTCCAGGTGGGTGAGCTCAAACACAGTACTAAGCCCCTTGTCGCCCGAGGTGTGGAAGCTCCTCAGCTTAGGAATAGCCATGGACTCCATGAGCACACTTGGTCCATCACGAGTGCAAGGTAAAAGGCTCTAACTTGAACTTCTTTGACTGATACATAAGCTACCACATCATGACTTACATCTGCAGCAAGCTCACAGAGTATGTGGCCAGTGACCGTAGCACTGCAGAGGTGTAAAATTTTCTTAAGCTGCCCTAAAACACAGTTATGTGCCTGAGCTCAGCATTTTAAATGTCTCACACTCAAAGGCAAGGAAAGCGATACCTGAAACCTGTCTTGTGACGGAGCTAGTCACCAACATGAAAAAAAAACACTTTTGCACAGGTCTGAAACAAACATCGGTGCGACACCTTTGAGGAGCAATGTGCAGAGGTTTAGGAGCAAAGGCAACCCTAGAGAAGCATCCCTGTGCCCCTGAGGGGCTGGAAAATGCAGATGCTCTCATACACAGTCTTGCTTAAAACAGGGGAGAAGGAATAATAGAGATTATCCAACTGGGATTTAATGAGTAACTCTGCTGGGCAAGATAGGAAACACTTTGGCTCATGCTTCTCAAAGTTTTGCACATCTAGCAGGGTGTGTGGAGGCAAAAAGCAGGGGCAACATCAGTAAATTGTTACCCTTATGTTTCCCCGACTCATGACTGAGCAGTACGCATCTGCGCATTGCCACACTGGGGACATACTGTGATGGCCGATCAAAAAGGCGGCCCATTTACACGAGGCATTGAGGACTAGCAAGCATGCAAGAGGAGGCTGAAACTGCCCCCTGAACACACCGCACTGCTGGCACCCCCCACTCGTGCTCTGTCCCCATGGGAGGGCGAGGGGCTGGCAGAAGCTGCAGTGAGGGACAGCTGGGTCTCGCGGGTGGTTTTGGGGGGGGTCACACTAGAAATGGCCAGGCTTCGGGGACAGCTGGAGGGAGTGCTGGGGCTGTCTGGGGAGCAAGGTCTTGCAAGGGCAGCTGGATGTGGGTAACCATATTAGTAACAGCATGTAAGGGTGGGACAGCTTTGCTAGCAGTATCAGAAATACCAAATATAGGCACAGCAAAAGCAGCAGGAATGGGTAGAATGATGAGGGAAGAGCTGTAGGGGAGGGTACCACCTAAAAAGCACCATACCTATCTAATCACTTTCAAAAATTAGCAGCCCCTGTTCTCCCTGTACAGCTGGAAATGTGTTTCCCCATGCCTCAGATGTGAAAGCTCAGACATCCTTCTTTAACAACCTGAATACAGCCAGCAAGGACCAGAGCAAAACACAAAAGCGCTGTGCAAGTTGCATCTTCAACAAAAATATCATGCCCGCCCTCTGGAACCACAGAGCCTGGAGAAGTCTACTTACTGGTTATATTCTCCTTCTTAAAATCTGTAAAAAGACAAGACAAGACATAAGGAGGGGTTGCGATACAGCTGGGTGCTAGCTCAGGAGCATGGCTGTGGGAACGCCACAGGCACAGGCAGGACAGTGCCCGTTTCGCACACCACTTCTGATCGCAGAAGCCGCTGCCGAGAGGCCATCAGCCTTCGCTTCTGCTGCAGCTGGTGGGTGGCATCCTGCCCCCCTCCCTCGCCAAGAAAGCAGCTCTGCAAACAACGGGCAGCGCACGGCCGCTTACCGAAGAAAGGGATGCGGGTGCAGGCGCTGGGGTCCTGGTGCAGGCTGGGGAGCCTGTTGCACTCGGGAAGAGCGAGCAGCATCAGCCCCGGCTTGTAAATCCCCCTCTGAGAGTTTTCCTCCATTGAGAGCCATTCCTTAAAGCAGTAGAGATCCTTTACAGCAAGGCAATTCTCTCTACATTATTTTGTAAAAAACAGTGAAATACAGGGGTCAATGGCTTGATAACAGCTGCTGCACTTAGCAGTGATGTGCAGGGGTTATGCAGACTGACAGAAAAACATTAATGGGGCTATGCTTCTTTAAACCAGTCTGTCTAGCTCATAAACCATAAAGGAAACTCTGCATAAAATGTAACAGCTTCCTTTAGGAAACCCACAAAGCTACATTTTTAATGAATCAGGTTTATGCTCAAGACACAACACACATCACGGTCTGTGAGGAGTTCACTCCCATCATTTCCTACACATTTACTGCCATCTTCTAATAATAGCATGTCTGGGAGTTATCTTAGTATTTTTGGTACATTCTAAAAATCTCAACCATCTTCCATAAATATTACATAAATGTGCCAGCTATTCAAAACTGGAGGTGAGCTGCAAATCTTAATCTTTTCTAAGCTACATATTTGCCTACATTTTTAAACTCACAGTATCAGCAAGCCAGTTTTCTTCTTTTCTCCACAGACACCTTTCTCTCCCTTTTTTTATCTGCTAGCTATCTGCAGCAAAACCTTTACAGTGCCTGATGAAGTAAGAGACCAAACTGACTCCTACCTAATGTATTGCCTCCCTAACAATGCAAAACATTCACTGTCAAGAGGTACTGTGGATGTTTAAATATTCCTTAGATCTGAAGCTGTTTTGTGAAGAAGGCCAAGGCAGAAATATCTGCTTTAGGGGAAAAAAAAAAAAAATGAAAACACTGGAAAGTTCAAGTGTTTGCTGTATTAGTTCATTTGTCAGTGATTCGTTTATTTATTCATTTGTTCTTGAGAGCCTGAGTTGCAAAACCAGCTTTGAAGTCATGTGCAGAGATGCTTTTTGCTGAACTCTGCTGAAGTCCTTTGAGGACACATGTCCCTCCTGACCACCACAGAACAACACAGTAATGCAGGAAAACACTGCTGGCATCCGTGGTGAAGGCTTTAGCCAATTTCACCAGCTGGTGGGCTGATGTAATCTCTTTACTCCTAGTTTACCAACAACTTTGTCAAGAGCAGATGGCCACGAGCTTCGGTGATGACCACCAACACCGCAAACCTTCTGCAGCACCTGAAAGATGGAGGCCACTGGTAATTTTACCTGGGCAGCAGCTCTTTTGCAATGGCACTGAATGCTCTTCATGTCTGCAAGCTGAAGCTATTGAAGGCTCAGCTGCTCTGGTCTTGGTTTTAGCCCACGCTGGTTTGTTCCTTCCTCACTTCCGTGACAGCCAGAATGCAGCCAGATGGCGTAGTATTTATAATATGTGTGTGTGTATATAAGTATATATATATATTTAAGTTAAACAACATGTGGAACAGGAATGACTTTCTGAAGTAAAGAAATGTTTAGCTAGGGAAATGGGAAAACCTTGTATCTGGGGCGCTGTCTGATACTTGGGAGACCTGGATTGCATTATCTGCCTTCACTCCCAGGGCATCCTTGAACAAGACCCGTATTCAGTGTGCAACTGCAAAAAGCCAAAAGACCATTCCTCAGCAAGCCTGCCCACCGCTGCATTAAAGGCAGGTTGTCTTCGCCCACCAGCCACGGCTGCTCGTAGGGGAGCATGGCGAGGCAGCCAGAGGGAGGGACAGTCAGTCTCCTGCAGCTGAGGTCATGCCATTGTTATAACTCCTAATCCCGAGCAGCGAGAGCTCGATGAGATCATATGCAAAAATTATTTCAGAGTATTATTAGAAATTTTATGTAAGGCAGACAAAGATCAGGAGCAGCCGAGGAGGACAGGTGGGCCCGTAGCCCACAGAGGACTGTTGAAGAGGAGGTGGGGACACACAGACCAAGGGGAAGAGTTTTCCAACGTGAGACTGTTCCCTGGAGCCGGTCACCTCATACCAGCAGTGGCTGAAAGAGAAATGGAGGGGTTTTCTCCTGCTATCACAAAAGCAGCCTGTGGTAAAAGCCAGAAGTATGCAAGAACTATGAGATGAGACATCACTGTCCCTTAAAAACAGGAAAACTCTAATTCTAATCAAATTGCATCTTAATTTATGTGAAGTTTTTTCCCCATGTTGTTTTCTTCCATTTCACTTCAACTTGTTTTGCCCACTAACTATTTTTATAAAAGTTTTGCTCAGTTTGTTCGTCAGTTTTTGTTCTAGCTAACTAGCTTCCATATTGAAATGAACAAAAAAAAAAATATGGGAGAGAAGGAATGGTGCAGAAAATAAGTAAAAAAGACAAAAGATATGGAAACATATCAAGGGAAATCTGTCCCTCAAAAACCAGAACATTTCTACAGCTCCTGGTTTAATTAAATTCTTACTCATGAAGTAGTTCAGCTGAAAATCAGTGTTGTCTAGCCAGCTTCAGCAGAGAGGTATAAAGCTGTCAGTAGAAAGCAGATAAGATAATTGGAAAGCAACCAAGACTGTGCAAAATGTGTTCAAGAGCCCCCTGGGGTCTCAACTGTTCCGAAGGACGTACTAGATGTCTGAGTTATTAAACGGAGCGTGGGGCTAGGGCTTTGGGGAAGCTTGTCCAGCTGAGGAGCTCTGGGAACAGGAAACTGGAGGGATGCTGTCCCAGGGCTCTCATCATGAAGAAAGCCACATTTAAATCCACATTAAAATCACTGGGAAAAATCCTCAAAGGAAAAAAATAGACATATCTGCAGATCGGCTCATGGATTTGAAGAAAGATGATGCCAGACAGGTCCATTAAGATTTAGACACATTTGCAAAGGCTTTGCCTGCTAGCTGAAGGTCCTGCCCGAGTGCAGAGAGTACGACGATTTAAACCACCCAGAAGTGCGCCAGGAGAGCAGATCCCCATTCACAGCTCCAGTTCTGGTCCTGCAGGTCCACTCATGAGCACGGGGAAATGAAGCCAGCTCCGTACCCTGCCCTCACTGACATGTCCCGTGGAGCACCGTGCAAAGTCCTTCGCTGACAAACGTGCCGTGCATGTGTGGCTCAGATATAAATACTGTCACACATCTTGAAAATAGGCAGAGAGGCTGTGTACCAAAGGGCATAATGACAAAGAGCAGCATATCAAGGGAGCGGCGAGGAGTCCGCCTACAAAAAGAAAGGATCAGCACTTGTCTGCAGGATTATTTGTGGGTACTTGCACACACAGGTGGAGCACTGCCTCTGTTCTTGCCGTGTCTGCAGACAAGACAACCAGAACTGGGGCCGCTCTCCCAATAAACCCTGATCTGAATAATCTGTTTCAGGGCGCCGTTCAAGGGGGACAAGAGCTAAGAGCCACACTTTGGCAGGAGCATCAGCTGCCCAAAGACAAAACGTGGGGCGAGCAGACAGCGGTCCTTCAGGGGCTGAAAAAGGTCACGAACCCGTTGCACCAGGCAGCTGCACCAGGGAAAAGGAAAGCATCACCCCGAGGCAGGGTGCAACGTGGCTGTGTATATTTAGCACTCATGGAAAGATGAGCGGCAGGAGCTTCAGAGGGCTGAAAAGCAAGACTTATGGCGAGAGCTTGGAGAAAGCTGGTTTATTCTAGGCTGGGAAGCTGGGGAAGGCTTCGTAAAATCTTGCTGTGAAGAGGAAGGAGGAGGCTCTCATGGGCGGCCACAGGGGAGGACAGGGTGTGATGAGGGAGGGCGGCCCGGTGGGTTGCATGGCCTCTGTGCCTGGGACGTGCCACTCGGGCACCTGTCAGCAGGGGATTAGCTGCAGCGTGGGATGCTTTGGGCTCCGCGGGTCCCTGCCAGCCCTGTTTGACTGCACATTTCTCTGGCTGCGGGAGGACACGCGTGCCAGAGGGGAGGTTTGGTTCAGCAGGTGCAGTTACGCTGGCAGTGTCTCCAGTGGAGTCTTTTTCTGTTCCATCGTTGTGGTGGTGGGAAGTGCTGAATGATTAGTGTCCTGCCTTGGCCACATCAGCTGCTTGTTCTGTGTCCATATTTAGTCAAAATTCCAAAGAAGCAATGACTTTCTGATAGCAGTAATAAATACACACTGACTTAACAAGATTTAACTGATAGCAATGAGTTAATTACTTATATCAATCACGTCATTCAAAGGGATATTTCTTTTCAACACCTGCCACCAAAAGCCTGATAAAACACAGACCTCTGGGCCTGAAAGCCACTCTAAACCCCAGCACCGAGCACGGGGAGAGCTACATCGGGTCCTCTGTGTGCGTACAGAGGGAGAGGAAAGGAAAAACCCATGCAAACCCAGGGAGCCCACTTCCACTCGGTGCTATTGCATGGCCAGGCAGACTCTCACCACGCCCGGCAGCCTGTGCGTCCCCACAAAGCAAAAGTGAACAAGGAGCATTTCTTGTTTCTTTACCTGCACACGGGTTTGGGGGCTGGCCCAGCTCCTGAGGGCTTGCACTCCTGGAAGATGTAGTTACACAGCAGGGACTCGGCGGCTGGTTGGCAGAAGGAACTCACCATTTTCAGCTCAGTCCAGGCGGTGTGCACAAGCAGCTCTTGGGTCTCCTCGGGGTCGGCATAGGAGGAGTTGAAGAAAACAAGAGCATTGCTCGCCAGGATTGCACTGCACACCTCACCTCTGTATGTGCTGCAGTAGCCTGTATCGCCCTTGTACAGCTTGCTGTCGGGGATGAGAGCAAACACATGGGGTAAACCCACAGCCCTGTACGGCTGCAGGAGCAGGCACCAGGTGCCTTGCATGGCTCGTTCTCGGGCCATATATTTATCCTTCCCCTGCTTTTTGCATGCAGCGCAGCACGGCTGTCGTCCCTCCTCCCCCAGAGGGGCGAGTGCAGGCGGGGGCCAGCTGTGCCAGCTCCCAGCACGGGGTCCATGGATGTGCCCCAGCCCGGGGGGGGGCACTGCCCATGGGGCACACCTGGGAAAACTGCCCCTCCTGCCCCCAAACCGTGCGGGAGGAGCCGGGGGTGCAGCTGTCCCCTTTGCTCAGCCCACCAGCGTAACTGGGGTCAGGGAGTTCAATTCTCAACATGACAACCATTTGGAGCAGCCAGCAGAGCTATTTGTATCCTTGCCTTTTACTTCTCCGTCCAAATAATGTGCCTTTGTCAATGCCCTGGGGGGTTCTTCTCACTGTTTTTCTTAGGAAAATTGGACCTACATGGGCAAGGGAATATAGAGGATGCCGATATTTCTGCTGCGCGCTGCCCTGATGATGCTCCTTGTGCCTCCTGTGCGAGGTGCGTCCTTCCCATGCCCTGAGAGCCGAGAGAGGGCACAGGCGCGCGTGGGACAGCTGTGCTGCTGGCTTCGGTGGGCTGCAGCAGCGGCCTGGCAAGATGCCGGTGCTACCAGCACACCAGCGCGGGTATTATGTTTCCTTGCTTTTTGACAGTCTGCAGAGTGACACGGACAGGAGAAGCAGCAATGGGGCATTTCTGACAAGGCCTGATCACAGAAAGGGGATTTTGTGCAGCAAATGTCGAGAACAACTGCGAGAGAAAAGGGCTGGGCATCAGATCACCGCTCCCACGCCTGTCACACGTACACGGGTGATGGCGCAAGGCGTAAGTCTGCAGTCATCACTGCAGTCACACAATCCCTTGCAAACACCCTGCGCTGATCTCACAAGCCCCTGCGAAGGAGGCGAGCCCTCACGGGCAGCCTGTGCCAGAAGTGTAGCAGAGCTGTTCGCTCGGATTTCCTCAGGCTCTGCTCTTTGCTCTGAGCACCACCAGGTTCAGGCTAGCCCTCACATCTTCCAGACTGATCTGCCCGTGCCACATGTAGAAATATGCTAGGGCTCTAAAAATAAAAAGCCAGCCTCATCGTTCAGCACTCCAGAAAATATTTGGCAAAAGTGCACCTCTGTTCACACACAAGTGGCTTTACCCATCCACAACTATGCTTCCAAAAAATATTTAAAAGTCTCTTGCCCTAGTCTTGTGATCACTGTACCAAAACACATGTATTGGCTCTGTACAGACAGGAGCTTAACTTGCAGTTGTGCTTTCACCTGTAAATTTGTAAGGTCAGTGAAGTTGCAAGTGCCCAACTGTGAACAGAATTCACCCCAGATTATTCTGCCTGCTGCCGTATTTTAAGCACCTTACTGATGTGTGGTCCACTGCTGGCTTGATACAGAGGCATCCTTATCTCATGGGCTCTGCGCATACCTGTATAAAGGAGCTCAGTGCTCCCTTCAGGCGAGCCTCACCTGCATGCTTGGCATCCAGAAACCCACTCCCTTTGTTTGAGCAAAATTCACCAAATTTGAGCAAAATTCACCAAATCCCCTTGGTTCATCATTGCTCCCCTCCCTGCCCCACAGAAAGCCCCCAGGCAGCCACACAAACCACCCTTACCTCCACTCTGCCGGGGAGGCACCAGGTCCAGCAACAGTGACGAGCCGGGAGAAAGGAGAAATGGAAAAGACATCAGCAACATGGCATTGCACCCCCTGCATAACTAAGATTTCCATGGAAGGAAGTCTGTCCGAGGGCTGCACGCTGCCTGGAAAGGGTGCAGCCCACTGATTTTGCATCTTCTTGTGAGGAAAGGAGGTGAGGAGGTGGGCCATGCTGAGGCAGGTGCCTGCACCCTAACCCTGCTCCCTTACCTTATCCTTTGGGCCCTGCATAACCAGCAGAGCACATCTGGCCTTTAAGGGGCTGCTGCCCCCGTCCCCCCCGGCTGATGTCCCACCAGCAGAGGTTACCCGGGCACGGCGGCTGTGCGGACCCCCGGGACCACGGGGCAGCAGGAGGGATGCAACCCCCCGAGAAGCTAGCGATCTCTCGGGAAAGCTATTTTCACCTTGCTGTCAGGCGACACCAACGCTGGGCCGTGGCCACGGCTTCCTCCGCATGGATGGGCTTACCAAGTGCTTCTGGGACACAGCGTACGAGACGGCACCGAGCATTCAGGAAGCGACAGCTGTGCCAGTCTCCCGGGTGTAAGGATATATGAGGAAATAGCCCGGAGGGGGAGGCACCGGGACTCAAATTTAGCCCCCTGCGAACTATTAGCTCGCCAGGGCCTTCCCTCCTCCTCCACCTCACGCCCCGCTGCTCGCCCCCAGGAGCAGAGCCAGGGCTGCGGCTGCAGGGGAGGGTGAGCTGTTATCGACCCCCACCTTCCCAGCACACCTGAGATGCTGATGGTTGCGGCGGCTTTCGCAGCACCGAAGGTTTTGCTGTGTTTGTTGGTGGCGAGGCAAGTGAAGAGGCCAGGCCGGGTGACGTACACCTGCAGCCTGGAGTCGACCACTCTGTCCTTGACGCTTTCCACTATAGATCCTGCAGAAACCTAAGAGAGTGAAAAGCCCCCTACAAAGGTGTTTCCAACAAAGACAAACCAGCAAACCAAGCGAAAACCTAAGGGACCCACAACCTTTAACTCTGAAAGTCTCTGTTTTTCCTGGCTAACTACTCCAGGACCTCTACTAGCAGATGGTTTGCCCACTCATGCCTTAGCAAGGAAGGGCACAACATAGCTTTGTGGACCTGTGCCTGGTTATACAGACGGAGAGAAGAAAATAGTCTTGCAGTCGTTGATTCTGGATTAATGCAACCACTGCCACACCTCCAAAGCAGTGGAGAGCCAAGCAAATGCTCTGACTCCCACACTCTGGCAGATACCCAACAGATTTTCTTATCTCACAGCTGGAAATGTGTAAGGGGCTGCAGGTGTGGCTACATCGGCCAGCTCTTTTCCCAGGTGAGAAATTCCCAGGTGAATGAGCTTGGAGCTTGCTGATTTTGGCGAGTCAGGCCTGGTTTTATCCTCTAGTCTTTCCTGCTCATTTGGCACTCATTAAAATTGGAGGACATGGCACACCAGGACTCTGTCCTGCAAAGGCAGTAGCACAGAGCAGCATTGCCTGATTTATTCCTCACACCAGTAGGAAGCACCAAGTATAACTGAAGGGAGATGTGGTCACCCATGGATCCCACTGGTGCAGCTTGGCTGTAAGGACAGTGAGAGCTGTGTCACTGGATCCATCCCAGCAAAGCGCTCTGCCTACACATCTAGCTGAGAGGTGAGACAGATTAATCTGACCTCCCTGGAAGCTAGCAGAAACATGATTTCAATGGGATCTGTGTCTGCTTTCAGTGGTGTTAGTGGCGATAACTGAAAAGCAAGAAGGGATGCATCAGTGTTGTGTGATGTCTTCAGGAAGCACATCGGTTTGTCTCCAAAAAAAAATACAGAAATTAATGTCACTCAAGTCACTCAAGCTCTGCTCAGAGGTGTGGTGAGGGAACATGCATGGGAAGAAATCACTAAATCAACTAAATCAGCAGACCAAGACAGTTGGGACCTGCCTGCAAGTCTGAGCACAAAATATAATATAGAATGTTATGTAGTTATATTATAATAGCTAAAATACAGAAAATGTCCCCTAATAAGACTGGAGGATACAATAAGGCTTAGTGGAGATAAAGAAGGTGAGACAGCCTGCAGAGTAGCCCAGGCTCCTTAATAACATATCTTAATACACAGAAAGAGCGGACAGGATGGGAGTAGCCTCCTGAGGGAAGGTACTTCAGCGAGAGGATTCACTGGTCCTGCTGGACAAGCAAGCCGACAAGAATGGCCATGGCCAGCCGGCGGCCAGAAGGACATGGGGCTGTGGGGAGGTCAGTGAGAAAGAGCAGAGGCAAATCACTGATCTGCACACAGCTGCCCCACGGCACTGCGCTCGGGGCCACGCATCTTTTACAAAGCTGTTGGGGGACCATGGAGAATATAAAGCACGGCCACCATAACCATGTGAAGACCGGAGGAAATCCATGGCAGAGAGGGGCTTGGAAGGAGTCCAGGGTGCTCCGGCTGGAGAGCTGCTGTGATGGTGGTGGGCAGCTTCACTCCTGGGGGGCAATGTTGGGTGTCGAGTGGCTCCTCAGTCCAGCTGAAGAGCATCGCAATGGCCTCTATATGGACACTAAAGCTGGCCAAATTCAAAGCAGGCACCCATGTTAAGTGGTCAGGGTAATTCATCCACATATCAATTTCCTGTGGGAAGCAGTGGGTGCACACAGGCTGTCCCAGGGGTACTATGCCTCAAGATGAGTTAGCTGTCCCTAACTGCCTGAGATTATGGTATGTTCTCATATAAGGCATTTTGTCCTGTTATTGTTACCACATCAGGAGAAAGGCCAGGACAGGTGGCTGCAGAAATGCTTAAACCCACGATGAAGTCCTCCGATATTCCCGGGCCCAGGAGGAGCTTGCAAGCATCTCAAGCATCCTTCATCTCTGGCTTTCCAGATACCAGCAAATTAACCCATGCAACAGCCGGCTACAAGGGAGAGCATTTTGCAGAGGAGACCCCAGGCAGCCTGGGGATGATTGCACAGCAAGTGCCACAAAAGGCAGGAGCAGAAACTCGGGATGAAAAAGAAGCACTTACGGCTTTCCCATTTTCCAGCCAGGTTACAACGGGGACCGGAGCGCCTGCCGCCGTGCACCGCAACATCACCACGGAGCCAAAGGTGACGTTCTGGGATTCAGGAGCCTTCAGGACTCTGGCAAAAACTGCAGGAGAAGACAAAGGCACCAAGTTGAATGGCCAATTGCAGTGAGGTTGGTCTGACACAGGGATGTTTCCTCCCCAGCAGGTCTCGAAATGGGCCACGGCCCCATGAATAAAAGCAGAGCAGAGCACAGGCTTCCCAGCAAACGATGGTCTCGGGAGGGGGATGTAGAGGAGAAAGAAAATGGGCACTGTGGTTGTATTCCACACATTACAGACAAAATTTTACCTCTGGAAATCTATACACAGCCCAAGTTCAAGGTAATTTGCAAAAACCACCAGGACAGCTTGCAGTGAATACAAGGCTGAGTTACGATCCAAAACCACCCCGAGGACCACAAGGACAGCCACGTAACGTGAAGCTTAGGGCTCAGATAGGCTCCTCCATATGATCCTGGCAATAAGACCCGTCAACCCTGGCATTTCCCATGCCATGAGAGCCTGCCCTGGGGGGAGAGTATCTATCACCGAACTATGGGCAGGGCTGGCAAAGGCTTTGGGAAGCTGAGACTGAAGCAGGGAGGAAGGTTTTTAAAGTCACTTTGCACCTCCACTGCCTCTTTTCTGGCAATATGGTTACTGGACAGCCTGAAGACAAGGCTTTCCCCTCCCCAAAAATGATCGTTTTATTTTATTTTTGCTATAAAGAAGAACTTAAGTAGTTTTGCTGTGAATGCATTTTAATCCAGAAACACAGTTCTGATGGCTTCTACAAGCTATATTTCAGATGCAACATTTGGACCGCATAGAGGAAAGCAGAGAAGAGAGGCATTTCCCATGTGGAACATCTGAGTTTTGACCCAAAATTTTTAATAGAGATGCCTGAATGTCTGTATAGAAGCAGGCTGAATAGCTCTGTGCCATTGCTTACTCCAATTTCTCATGCTTAGTGAGTAATGATCTCTCTCTACCTTCTGGGCAGCACAGCAATGACTAAAAATCTCCATCAGAAATTTTAGCGAGCAGGGGAGTTTCTCTTGGAGTTCTCAGGCAAGTATTATATTGTGTTTGCCACTTCTGCTACCTATATGGCTTCCCTCACCAAAATATCTGACCACACCACACTCTTTTGTGTCTCCGTTTGCCCAACGCACCTCTTGGCATTGGCCATGGTTGCCCCCTTTCCCAGATGGAGACCTCCGAAGCCAAGAAATTAGGAGACCAATGAGGGTTTCCTGGCAGACTGAATGTCTGTCCCTGCCTTTGGGATGTCTTCTATCAACAGCAGGGAAGGCTTCATCTGCAAAATGTCGGTTGGACCGAAAAAAGAATTTACTTTCTGCATAGCCCGTCCTGGCCTGGGCAAGGGCTGAGCTTTGTGTTAACAGAGCACCCAAAGCCAGTTTTGTCAGTGGATAGGCAACACCAGGAATACATTTCAGCCTAGAAACTTTGCTGCCGTGAAAGCACAACCATTCATCAGGCCCCTGGGCAGGGCTTTTTAGGAAGACCAAATTCAGCATGGGTGAAGCGACGGGGCAGGAGGGCACCTGCAGAGCCCAGCTCCCCGATTCCCCCGTGCTCCCATGCGCTGCCCCGCGGTGCTGTGTACCCTGTGCTGGTGGCGAGAGCTGCAGGGCCTGGCCGGGGACCTCTCTGAAGAATAACAAGCGAAATGAAGCCTTTTCCCGAGGTTTCGCTCCAGGCCATTAGCACCAGATGGCTGTGAATTCCACACCGAGCACCGCGGGCCAAGCTCATAATTACTTTTATACTTCTTTTGGAGAAACACTCAACTTTTGGGCCAGTCCTCTGGCAGCGGCTGTGTGCACATGGCTCCTGCTGAAGCCAGCACATCAACTCCCAAAGCCAGAATATGGCCCTTCGTGCTTTTCTCATGCTGCCGCTACTTGTGCAGCGTGCCACCGGGACCCTGCCCGCGGGAAGGACCTCTCGCCCTCGGCCTCCATCACGATGTGCGCGAGGGACCGCGGTGCGTTATCCCGTGCAGGGAGGCTGGCTGCCGGGAGGACTGGCTACGGGTGGGCCAACGCCGGTCTGCACAGCGTGGCCGGCTGGAAGCTCCCTCAGCGCCGCTGCGTGCGTTTCCAGGAGCTGCGACAATTTACAGATTCAGTACTTTAGCACTTAAAGTATGTTTACTTGCTTTTTTTAAAGTGTTTTACTTAAGGCTTAGCTATTTAACGGAGGTACTTAGCTCTAGATACTGACAGTAGACTAACTGTTACTTTTCACTTCATTTTATTCATAAGTCAGAGATTCCCCAGGACAAGGGCTGTGCTCCCCAGGTCCCGGCAGCATTTGCAGCACCACTGACAGGCACACAGAGGGACACACAAAAATGAATTCAAAAGCCTTGAGCATTTCCCTCTGCCCCTCTGTGCCGGCTGCTTTGCGCTGTCTTCCAGGGGATGTGGTACAACCTTTGGGAGCATCAGTTGTCTCATCACCTATGGGTGATGCTCCGCATCATATGGGTGATATCAGCCCCATCACCTATGGGTGGGTGATCAATATGCCACTGCTGCCGGCAGACACAGGTGCCGTGGGAAAACCGGGGCGGGCTGAGTGAGAGCAGCCGGTGCCACCCTCCAACAGTGCAAGGAGGAACAAGGCCACCAGAACCAGCTCGAGGTCCTTGCTGGCAACTGCGTGGGTGATGAAATCTGTCCTGTAGCTAAATGGAGGAACCCAGCCCACAGAACTATGATTTCTTTTTTTTTTCCACTGCATTGCACAAAAAAAAAAAGAGGCAAGGGAGAGGAAGAAGCAGGGACCCTGATGGTGCCAACCTAAGCAACCAGGAGGCATAGGCGGATGAAAGGCAGGAAGAGGAAGGAACAGGAAATGTGTGTAAAATTCACATTACTTGCTGGGATCAGGGCATGGTTTTGTTTTCATTTTGCCTCAGAGTGAAAATCCCCAGTAATCAGACAATTTCTGACACCTCCACTACAAGCCTTCCTTGTCCAGATCCTCCTGAACGTGGGCCTTGCCAGGACCTTCGCCCATTTAGCAGCATCACCACAAGGTTAACAGCATCCATGTGGAGACTCCCGGGGTCTGGGCATGGGGTTTACACAAGGCTATGCCAAACGGGTGGGGAGGACAGGAGGAGAGTGCTCCATTTATTTACTTATTTATTTTAGCAGAAAATGAAACAGAGCGCCTCACTCAGAGGAGCTGGAAATGAAACCCAGCCAGCTAAAAGCCCAGCCAGCATGCTCAGTTTCACTCCCAAGCCCCCTAATAAATGTCCTTTCTTTTACAGCCCTGCTAAATGATGTGCTGCATGCTACGGGGCTTGCTAGGAGGTATCTGTACCGCGGCCAGCTGCTCTCGTTTCTGAGAATTAGGTAACATCATCCAGTCCAAACAGTAGGGCTTTAACCCAGTCACGAAGTTTTTTTGTGCTATAAAAAGATTAAAGCAGGGTCCCCCCGCTTTGGGCAGCTAACTCTTTCCAGGTGACTTCACCCTCCTTTCGCCTTTGGCTGGGCTGTCTTTTATTTCCAGGGGATTTCGGCCCGATCCAGCAGTGCTGGCAGATGCCGCCACCTGCCTGGGTCAGGCCTGCTTTTCCATTAAAGAGGGCTGGATTGGGCCACTGGCACCCCAGCAGCAGCACGGGTGGGCTGGGGCCAAGCAGCTGCCATCAGGAAAGGGCCGAGCCATGCCCGGAGCCCCCAGCCCACGGAAACCCAAGGAAACCAGTGCTAACGCAGGTTCTGATGCACCAGGCCCTGCCAAGCACGGGTTTTGGGGTGTGAACACAACCAGCGTCTGCCAATGTACATGAATTAACCCAGTCCGTAAACGTGGGCACGAGTTCGCTCTTCAGGAGCTTGCTGCTAGTTCTGGCATACTGCAAAGTGTGCCTGGTAATCCCGGCCGAGATGAGGCCGCGGAGAACCCCGCTGTGTCAGCACCCACGTAGCGACGGTCAGCAAGATCTGGTTTCTCTGTCCTGCAGGATCTGATATCCCAGCCCCCCCACCTCCCCGGATTGTTCTGCTTTTATCATGGAAAAGGGCCTCTTGGATGGTTATGAAAATTATATGCCGAAAATTTTTGCCAGCTGAGCTGCACGATGCAGTGGGCAAAGGCAACGCCTATGCACTTAAAGGCATCCTCCTCTGGTGCTGGGAACCAGTGCTCTGCGCTGCTGGGAGAACTGGCAGAGTACACATCACATTGGGAACGTCCCTAGTACAAATACCCCAGCAAATGTTTTATCCTCTGCACTGTTCATGTGTAAGCGTTTGGTGACTAGTCTGTAAGCATTTTTTTCATGTCTGTTTGCCAATGTTCCTGTAGTTCTTTCATACCTGAAGCATGATAGATCGAAACAGCTCCCCCTCTATAGAGGGGTTCTCCAGGACGGGACCTCGCTTATTAATCTGCATGAAATCGCTTATGCTTGCCACGTATATGCTCTGAAGGACCATAATTTTATGCCAATATGTTTGGAGCCTTTGCCAGTAAGAAATCCGCTTGTCTAAATCTCCATCCAGATTCATTCCTTTCACATCCATTCACTCCTCCTGGCAAACCTAAACCAGATAGCCAAGGACCGGTACTAAGCAGAGGGGCTATGATTTCCTTCCCACTGGTGAGAGATAAGGGGAGGTCTGAAAACATATTTACAAATACGTAGAAAGCTGCAGCATTTGCATTTTCTGACATTTCAAATTAATCCCTGTAAAATCCCAATAATTCCTGAAATACGAGGCCTGAAAACCCACCGCACATTGCGCTCATTGACGAGCGCCGTGTGCCGCAGCCCGCGGCACGCCGAGCCCCAGGCTGAACAAGCCAGGCACAGTCTCGGCAGCTGCCGCGGCGGGGCTGGATCCCGGCTCGGAGAACAAACAAATTCTTCAGCAAGCACCAGCAGCAGCAGCTCCAGGGGCAGGCTGCGCGCACGGCTCGCCACGCGCCTCCGAACGGGAACAGCTCACAGTGTCCCTTGGCTGCTGCTCGCAGCCGGCTGCCACCCTTCCCCTCCCTCCCGAAGCTGCCGGGTTGATGATTAAACCCCGAGATAACTGCGAGGTCAGTTTCACTTTCATCTTTGAGTAATTCTCATCAAAACCTGCAAAATTTATCTTTTTGCAAGCCTACCAAGTAATTACAAGGAGGAGCAAATCGCCACAGGCAAAGCTGATCTGAGACACTTCCACTTATCTCTATCAAATTTCTTACCTTTTTCTATTTAATCCTCATCCAAACACGCTTATTGCCAAAGAACCACGTGCATACAGATTATCCAGAAGAAAAAAAAAAAAAAAAAGAAAGATCAAATGCTGTAGGAAATGCATACAACCTCTGTGTTTTTTCTAAAGCAACAGCACTGTTAAGCATTGGCCCTAGATGAGCGGGCTGCACAGGGCCATAAGCAAAGGGTGTGCTTCATCAGCCTGCCCTGTTTGTGCTGCTGCCCCTTGGCTGGTTATCATGCTAATCTGGGACAAGAGCCCCCATGCATCTGAAATCTCAACATTTTCTACAAAACCTCAAAAACTTCAAGCTGTTCTGGCTCCTGATACATGATTTGGGAGGTTTGGGGCTTGCAGTAGTTCTACAACCTCGTGCTACACAGGCCAGGCAGCACAGCAAATATAGACACGCATCCTGGGGCCTGAGGCTGTACAACAGCCCCATGAGGTGGACAGCCAGGACCATTTGAGATGTGCATGGAAGGGAGGTGGAGGAAACCACAACATCTCCATCCTGAAGCGTATGCCTTCAGATTCTCAGCTCTGGTGTCTGATATCAAAGCAAGTTTTTCTTAGCAAGGCAATAGCTTTCCAAGGTAACCTTATTCTAGGGTGAGCTCCAAGATTTATGGATAGCGGGACAATGTGCATCAGCAGAAGGACTCGCTGAATGTTAAATGCACTGGCCGGCACAGGAACTTCTCATCTGTGAAAGACTTTGCATCGCATGTAGATGTCTCTGGAATCCTAAAAGCAGACCATGCAAATATGCAAAGCTATAATAACCAGGAGTAAAATGTAAATAGATAGCTTATATCCTGTGTAACTATATAAAACCTGTTCTCTACAAGTGTCCATTTCTATATACAGAGCAAACACCAGATTCAAGGACAAGCGAGGATAACATGTTCAAATTACTTCCCAAGGAAATGAATAAGGAAATTCTTTTCATGTCAGTACTAGTTGTATAGATGTGTTTGGTTTCTTTGAAGGAAAGACCCTTCCAGATCTCTCCGTGCTCTGGCTTTCCACCATGTGGAGACACACCGGCCGCTGTTTAACTCTGCCATTACCCGTTGCCGCCTGCAAGCCTGGAACAGAAGTTGCTGGTCTCCTGAATCACAGAACAGCACTTCTGCCCGTTCCATTTGTGTCGGGAAACCAGCTCAGAGAGGAAAAGAGACCGGTGAGAAGCAGCACCTGGGGTTTGCCTTTCCACAACAACTAGAGGGATCGCCTCGTGCAGTTCCGTGGCAAAACAGGAAGGATCGGCTGGGTTGGTACAAAGCCCTCCTGAGCAAAACACGGGGCGAGGTGGCGGCTTGCTGTCAGCCCTCGAATGCAGGCGAGTGCACTAGCACCGTGGGCACGCATGAGCCTTCGTGCTGGCCTTGATCTGGGCAGCCTGTGCTGCCGGGGCTGCCGGCCTGCCCGTGGTCACTGAAATGCCCACAGCTGCACACAGGTCCCCCTCTCCGCCCCTCTCAAGAAGACTGAGAAGTCTTCTCGCAGCAGGCAACGGCAGGCACTGCTGGGATACCCAAAACTGAGATAAGCCCTGCGGCGTCCTGACATCTGGTCTTCACCAGCGGGTAATGGCAGTGCCGTAAATTTAATTGTATGCCATCTGAAAAGTAATCCTTTTGTCCTTTTCCAAAGTGCTGCTCGCAGTGGCTTCTGGGATCCTTCCTGTTTGCGGGTAACAGCAAATGGCCTGTTCCCTGCTCACCTCATCCATGGTGTTTATGATCTTAGCACTCTCCCTCTCATGTCTGCTTGGTTTTCAGTGCTGAAAACTCTGCTGCAGCCTCCTAATACAGAGGTCCATCTTTGTTCCTTATCCTTAACTTTGAATCTGAGATGTCCTTTCCAGGAGGGACGGCATTCAGTTTTGGAAATATGTGTGGACAATTCCCGTACAGTGGCACAATAGCCAGCACGTTCTGTTTCATAGTGTAGGCACCCTAGAAATATCATGTGGCTCTGGAACTGGCTGGGACCAAAATCTGGCGCTGTACCATTTGGAAGAGTCGGTTATAGTGGAAAAAAGAGTGGGATATTCCTCTCCCACAAGGCTCGCTGAATGACAAAAGTAGGAGAGGTCCCTGGGAGACAGGGGGCAACAGGCTTGAGTAAAATAGATATTGGCCCACAGGCAGCTTACCAAAACTGGACATTTAACTAGATCCTATAAAATTTCCATATTGCCTGGAAAACCCTCCTTTCTGTATCTTCAGCTCTATTTTGGTCTCTCACTTTGAAAAGGCAGCCACTGCAGGACAGTCGTCTCACTTTGCTCTGGCCCCCTTTACATGACAGCTATGGATATTCTCTGTCCCTGACTCTCTTCACTGTTGTGCAGGAAGCACATGCTTCCCAGCCACCCAACACTGTCTACAGGCTAGAGGGATTTTGTCTACAGTATCTATTTTTCTTAAAAACACAATTCATGCAATTACGTGAGAAATTCATATATTTTTAAAGTGCCTTTCTGAGGTCTTTGTTAGGGGAGAGAGGTTTTTGCAGAAGGAAACAGCAGGCTCAAAAGCCCGTTAAAGAAGGATTGCTGGTATATTATTTGTCAAAACCCCGTGCTCCTAGGAGGCCTGCCTTGCACCTCCTCTGCACAGGAGCCACCGACAGTCACTGGGAGGCACTGGGAGGCACTGGGAGGCAGGTGGGAGACACCTCGTGCCCGCGCCACACCAGAGCAGGAACACACCGAATAGCTCGTGCTTGTGCATTCCTTTCCAGAAGGTCCTGTGGCTTGCCCTGTTGCCCTATAATTAGGCCTATGGTCATATCTGCAGCATCTGAGAACCTCAGGATGATGATGGTGACTGCAGTAGGCAGGAGGAGGTTTAATGGGATATTCTAGGCTTTCAGTTACGCCCATGCCACCCCGCTGAGGCCAGTCAATTACTCTGGTGTAATTACAGGCAAGCTCCATACTGTTTTCTTTCCCTGCAGTGCTCCTTTCCCCAGACCCTTTGCAATTTTAACTACGACCTGCAGTATTCCCTGCTTACTGCCACAGGACCCTGCCTGATCCTCCCCGCTGTCGGTAACAGTTTCCCCCTTCCCTGAGGAAACTGGGCCTGGTGCTTAAGTGCAAAACAGCAGGCTTGCACTGTCAGCCCACTTCTTGGCAATGGGTTGACTTCCATCTCACCTGCAATGTCCTGCCTCAGAAGACGGCACGGATAAAAATACGGATTTCATGCCAATAGCTGACCTGTGGGCACGGCCACAAGAGTCAGGGTAACGATGCTGACCGGTTGCTGCAGTGGTGCCTTGGTATCTCCCTTTTCTATCTCATCTGCTACAAGTACAGAAGTGTTGACACAAAACTGCAGGAAACTTTTTGGATGGCACGTCCAGAGGCAGTTTTCATTTGAAATTGTACCCATCTCCAGAACGTGGTCCATCCGAATGGATAGATTCACTAGACTAAATGCATGCTTTCGTTCTTGTGATCTGAATTATGGTGTGACATTCTTGTCCTCTGATTTATCTGTGATGCAAATTTGTTCCAAGACTACAGAAGAGGTCCACAAAACAGCTAAAGGAACCTAGTGTTTTACACTTACTGAGGGCAGCCTGTTAACTAAATAGCCAAGAAACTGCTTCCTACTGTAAATGACTCTGCTGTCCCCTCACTGTCCCCAATAACTGGAAAAAACAATAAAAATAAAAATAAATAAATAAATAAAAATAAAAATAAAAATAAAAATAAAAATAAATAAAAATCTAGACTGAATCTACCCGTGCACTGGTAGATCCTTCCCTTTGAAGGGATGACTCTCCAAGGAAGACTTTCCTATTTTTAAGGCCCAGGCAGTTCTCACAAGTGGCTTATAGGGGAACATTTTTGTGGCCTGTGGCAGAGTATTATTTTAGTAGCTAGTAATAAGCAATAAACTGTGGGCAGGAAAAGACTTCTATCTAGCAGGGCTGGAACACAAAAACAAGCCTCTAAGTCAGAGTAGTCCGAGGAGCATTGCTTCTACTCTTGATTTGTTTCCTTTTTGTGCTGTCACATAGTGGCAGAGGAGGAAGTTGAGTAGGAATATTTCAACAGTTGGATGAAGAAAACTGCCTGGATAAAGGATCAGTAGCCCTCAATCAATGCCCATGTTCAGTTGACTGGAAATTGCAAAGATTTATCCAAAAATGTTGTGAAATCCCTGGAGGATCCAGTTAGTTTCTTGGCAAGCATACTGGATCTTCCAGCACTTGTCCTAGCTAATTTTTCTGTTTGTTTCTTTCTTTCCTGACAGATTTATGATTGTTGATTTCTAGACTTGTCTTTGTGCAGTGATGACTTCAAAACCTAAACCTTATCACACAGTGTGTTCCAAAACTCCTCAATTCCACAACTCTCTGGTGCCACAGGCTGGAGATCGAGATCAACTTCATGTAAATCACAAGATGGAAGTGCATCTAACAGTACCCAACCACCAGAGCCATCCATGTGCTCTTTCCTTTTACATTACAGTCTATGTACTTATGACCTTTTTCTTTGTTATTCAGGGTATCAAACTAAAAATGCATTAGTGGGCAAACTGCGAATGATGGAGGTTTCCCTAGTTGGGTGCAACACCTAGAAAGGCACAACTGGAAGGTTGTTCATCTTCAGGAGAAGAAAAACCTTTTTTTTCAGGAATTCTGCACACAAAGTACTGCTATGCAAGGCTAAAAAACTAACTGAACAACCGAAATCCTCTTCCTACAAGGCAGGACTTCCACATATGTGCTGCTGTTGGAATGGAAGGACACCTCACCAAAGAGCAATCAACCTTGAATTCTGTTAGTATATAACTCACCACAACCCTTTGTACATTTTAATGTCAGTAACACCATTCATTTCCAGAATTGCTCTTTCAATAGCTGGTGCTATAGAAATAAATTAGTCTGTTACAGAAGCATACAGTTTATATTTTTACACCTCCTCCATAAACAGCTGTTGCTTCTAAACTGTACATAATTCATGGTCAATTTTGTTTTTGAGACTTTTTTGTTTTTAAGAATGGAGAGAATACAGGACAGAAGTCCACTCGCTCTACCTATTCATGAAGTGGCACTTTGCTTCTCCCAAGGAGAGCAGGAAGCATTCTCCAAAACAGAGCAAAAAACTCTGCAAGAACACAGAGCCCAGATCGGGTGATCAGGCCTGTGTCACCATAAAATGTGTAGTTTTCCTGCTGTTTTGCAATACAGGCTTCTTATTTGATGAAGGAGTTATGTATACTTTGAATATTGGTTATAAATACCACATCTGAAAAAGACAGCAAGACAGTAAAGCAAAACCCAAAACCATTCAGAGGAATTTGTTCCACAAGTTAATTAAAAAAATAGGAAGAAGAAGGACAGCTTCTCTCTCTTTGAGTGGCAGGTGTGCCCAAATGGAAATATTCTCATGTCTCTTACGAGGTGAGAGATTGTAGCTTTAAATTTACCCTTTCAATGTCATACAATTTATCCACAATGGGTATGGAGAATATTATTGTTACACATGGCAAGCCGTGTGGACTGCAGAGGGTGTGCAGTTTTAGGCAGTAAGCCCAGAAGCTGAACCTGATGAGCCCTTGCATAGCTTTTGTTGGACTGGTCCTATTTATGGCCTGGATCAATGTCACGGCAAATACCAACGAAAACTGAAAATTCCTCCTGTTCTGCAGCATACGCTACAGCTGTGCAGTACATGAAGGGAAAAACCATGGATGTCTCACTAATGTTGCCTACCATGCAAACCCCACAGATTTCAAATGCTCAGACGAGGGCCAAGAAATACATTCTTGGCACAGCCTGAGCGTCTGTACCCTGCCCTCAGCTTTCATTGACATCAGTGGGAATTTCTGCACTTGAGGACAACTCTCAACATTACTGAAGGCAATAGCTGTTCTCCTATTTATTTCCGAAGCAGTGATCTTCAGGTAAAACTGGATGCAACTCCTCAGCCATCTCAGCCAACATCTTGTCAATAAGGTTCATCCTTTGAATATGTCCAGGAACTACAAATCACATAAGCAAGCAAAAACTTCTGTTCTACCACAGCCCTGAATCTCAAATTCATGCAGAAACCTTTCAGCCACAGACTCTTTTTATGCATTGGTACAGCAATCGACAGGAAATTTGTGCAAATATTGACCAGTCCTTTGGCAAGCTACTAGTTCATTTATATACTACAGTATATAAATGCTCTTCTCTTCTAGGGTTAGCAGAAGTGCTCATTATCAAAACTGATAATGTAGTGATTAAACTGCTAGTTAGAAAAATGATTAAGTTAGAAAATGAATACAAAACTGCTGGCCAGAAATACTGTCTCCAGGAAATTAAAAACACATTTCTTGGCAAGCAGCCGAGATGATAATATTTTTCCTCTATCTCAGTAGACATGCTACCTCCTGTAGCCATCACCGAATGTACGTGAGCAACAGGAAGTCATCCGCACATGCTAATTTTAACAGGACCAGCAAACGGGCCATTTTTCGATTCTTTTGCTTTGCAGAGTGGTGTGGAGAAGGCTCCCCTGGTCCCCTCCTCCCCTGCCCGCTCCCTGCTGTCAGCAGCCACCTCCATTGTGATCACATTTCTTCCCCTAATGGATTTTGCCTTTTAAGGAGAGACAACATTTCACCATCACTTGTCCAAATGCATATGAGTTTGCCCTGAACTTGGAGCAAAGGGGGAAAAAAAACACAGTCTGAATGGACAGCCTTTTTCAACTCTTTCCATTAAAATCCTGACGCAGTTCTCGGTATTGAGACAGCAATGGAGAGAAAAAATCCAGGAATTCAAAACAGCAGCGTTTTTCAAGCTGCTTTGCCCTGGCCAGCCAAGAAGCAGGACTGCAAGGCACCTCAGCAGTGCAAACAAGGGGGCCAAGTTTGTCATCATCTGTTCGAGCTGCTGGACCCAGCGCAGAGGACATCATGTATGTGAGACTCGCTGCTGTTTCTGGGCGCTGCTTCATCAAGTCATTTAAACGTGTGTCGTACCTGTGTTAACGGAGTGTGCCTTGCAAAAGCCGGACGCCTCCGCGCTTTGAACTAATTGCAGGATTAATGCCGAGCTCATTAAAATGGAAGCTTACAACAGAAAATTAGAAACCACTTTCAGAAATCAGGGCCCGCCTGATCTTGATTTAGCTAGGCGTAAATATTTGCACTGCTCTTTGAATGGGCATTTGCTTTGGGATTAAATATTCATAGTTAACCCGCCACGCTTAGTCATTTTATTTTAATATTAAGCCACACTATGCAGGGTGGTAACTGCAGTGAGTAGTAGCAGCAAGTTTTAAGGAAAAATATTGTAGTGCTATTAAAAAGAAGCAGCAAACAGCGTATTTTCATAAGTTTTCTGAAAACAGTGCTCCAATGAATGCTCAGAGAAGGCCGACTGAAGTGTAATTTTCCTGCATTGAGTTATTTTACACTGTTATTGACTTCGACCTATTTTAACATGCTGACGCTAAGGGGGTAGAAGGAGAGGAATACTAAAAATAATGATAACCCGGGTGAGCCAGGCTACAAAAGAGGTGTGCAAGGGGTTGCACGTGTGTGTTTGCATGCATGCATATGCAGGTATGTGTGTATGTCTGTATGTTAAATATTCATAAGAGTTGATCTAAAATACTGGGAGGTGAAGAGATCTGTGTACACAGCAAGCTGTAGTCAGGATTATTACCTTTGGATTTTGGGAGCCAAAAAAGTAAAACAAACATGCATCAGTCTAGTTTGGGTGGTAGCCTGAAACAAGGTGTATTATATGGGTGCCCTACCAGAAAAACCAAGGTGAGCCCAGAGAACAGCATCGCTTTGTTCACACAACACATGAAGGGAACATGAAGGGATAGGTTGTGCAGGAGCACTGAGCTCCCATTGATTAATTAAGAGCTAATCTTTCTCCTTTCAAAAAGAGCACACACAGTGTCCTTTGCAAGTAGGATATTTGTGGATTAATTTGCCATTCCTTGAATTAACATTCAGTTGCATAATTCTGGAGACAGGGACAAAACTAGCTATCAACTTTAACAGCCCATACTTTGGTGCAGTTCCAGCCCACTGTTAGATTCCCATACCTGCTCTAAGAGATCTGAGCAATAAAACCCTAGTGCCTGAGGCTCTTCTGCATGGACTGGTGGGGTCTGGAAGTGTGGCATCGAGCATTTAACTCGGTCAGTTCTTGATTAGTCTTTGGCTGCTCCCTCAACAATGGGGCCAAAGCAGAACCCAGGACCAGGGCCGTACTCAGACAGATCTGAGTACCTTCGGCTTGCCTCATCACCCTGAGCTCACGAGAAGCACAGCTCTGAATCGAGATTAGGAACAGCTGCCTTCCTGTTTTAAAACTATGTAAGGAATTTCTAACATACTTGAAGTCTGTACATGTAAATATTAAAAAAAAAAAGAAAAGAAAAGAAAAAAGGAAAAGGAAAAGGAAAAGGAAAAGGAAAAGGAAAAGGAAAAGGAAAAGGAAAAGGAAAAGGAAAAGGAAAAGGAAAAGGAAAAGGAAAAGGAAAAGGAAAAGGAAAAGGAAAAGGAAAAGGAAAAGGAAAAGGAAAAGGAAAAGGAAAAAAAAAGAAAAAGAAAAAGAATGCTTTTTTTTTTTTTTAGGAAAAAAGCAAGCCTCCAGTAATTTGTTTTCAGATCTACTACACCTGACCCTCCTCCCAGAAGAAAGTCAATGCTCCTTTTAGAAACAGGATTGTACCCTGAATAACCTCTGATAGTCTCAGACCAAAGGTAACCTTAAGAACTTTTTGAAGCTTGCTAGGCAAATGGACACTTTTCTTCACTTTTTGCAGTACAGATTATTTCATTCTGAGTTCAAAATTTTCAAAATGAGTTAATCTACGGAGTCATTCATTCTTCTTCCCACTCTGCAAAACCTTGCTTAACCTGAATTCTCTTTTAGGATTCATGAACATCGAATGCTTCGTTGCCTACGTTTGGATGCCCCTGCACTTCACTGATCTCAGCACTATGAAACTGGCTATGATTTATACCAGAGAGCAAACACCTTCTGTAAATAAAAGAAGGATACTGAGCACATAGAGACCAGAAACTGTAAAATCAGTCTGGTGTTCAGTTTAGTGGGCAGAAAATGTGCAAGTCCTAGAAGAGAACAGCTCTGTCTAGCTGAAGAATCAACGAATTCAGATGCAAAATCCGAGGGAAAGGGGAGGGACCTACACATAATGCTGCAAAATGCTGCACCATTTGGAGCTGCAGCTGTCTCCCCCCAGGTTCTCTGCAGCGAGTTTCCAGAGCCATCAGCTTCCAACTAGTCCACTCCACAAGCCATAGTGTATAACCTGTAGGGGGTCTGGTGGGACCTTCCAGACAAGAAATGAGCTGGCCTCGTGGAAAATGTCAGTCAGAAGGGAGAACCAGGAGACATTTGGGAGTCCATACGCAGACAAATTTCCCACAAGACCCACAGCAGCCATGGGCAATGACCCTCTCACCATCAACCAGCAATGGACAAACTTCCTGTTTCTCACTCTACTTTCCTTTCCTGTCCTTTCCTCTGCCTCTTGCGTCACCCTAGGATGTTCTTGTCGACATCAAGCTGGTACTTCACGTTAATTCATGTTAATTGTGTATGCCTGCAAGGTCAGCACACAGAGCTGGATCCCGGTGCAAGCACTACTCACCTTCCACGACCACTGTTGCAGGTTTCGAATAGGCTGTGCCCAGGCTGTTTTTGGCTACACACCGATACTGTCCCGCATCTTCCCTCTGAACATTGTGGATCCTTAAATTCCCCGAATCGAGAACAGCAATGCGAGCATTCTCCTGCCAGAGGAAGAAGGGACCGAGGTGAGGGCTTTACGTAAATCCTGCTCACAAACGGCACCAAATGTCTGCTTGCAAAGATGGGGCTTACATGCATAAACATGGTTTGTGCTGCCCTGCAACTCAAGAATCTGGGACCGGCTCTTCCTGCTCAGCGTTGTCACAACGCACTCGCCCATCCCTGTTTTTGCAGACCAGTGAATTACAGCTTCAAAAGGGCCCTCGGTCTTAGCCAAGCAGCTCCCTAGATCTTATTTATGAAAATACTCACAAGTATATTTTGCAACATTTGGCCATGCTTAGTAGTAATAAATTTAATGTAAAATATAGACATACAGAAAATGTTTGGTTTATAGGTAGAGTTATTGTAAATGCAGGCATTTATGAGATGAGCCAAGAATTTTCCAAATGCTTTCTTCCTAGCATGTAGAATTTGGAAATGCTGTAAGTGATGTTAATATTTTATCACAGTACTTTTAGGACATAGCCAGCAATAGTGAAATTTCATTCTCTATTCACCTTTATAACTGTTTCTCCTTTGATCCACAAGACAGATGGTTTTGGATTCCCCATCGTAGTGCATGGAAGAACAGCCTTTAACCCTTCTATGATTTCCACATTTAGAGGCGGTCGGGTTATTTTTGGTCCTAAAATTTAAAAAGGCAAAAATTAAACTTGAACTGAAGTAAGAGATACAAGAACAGGACAAGTTCAGAAATGTCAACAAAATCTCTTGCTGCTTTTTCTGTATATTGCTGTAGCTGAAAGATAGGCAGGCCGTGGTAGAGCATGAGCTGCCTTGGGAAGTAAAAGCTTTCTTAAGTGCAGCATTCAGAGTTTCAGTTTATGGACACAAAAGCACCTATCTTGCATAGGTCATTTGTTTTCAGGAGTGCAGTTTGACAGTCATTTGAATTAGGATCTGGGCTGAAATCCAGATCCAGATAAGAGTATTTCCAATATTGAAGAATGTTTGCACTCCAGGTTTTGACATTTTTTCTGCATAAACAATGCCTTGTGTGAAAGCACAGATCTGGAGTGAATCGGTTCTGAAATGGTTTTAACTCGGCCTTGTCTCTAGCTCAACAAGAAGGACATGTAAACTCAATTAATGTCCCTAACTGAAGAGTTTATGACCATGCCAGCAAAAAGGAGAAAGGATCCTTGAAGGAAAAAATAAAATAAAATCGAACTCCATTACAGGTAACGTGGGGCAAATTTAAATGAAAAAGACAGCAATAAAAGACATGGTCTAGCTTAGCCCACATTGGCAGTAAAAAAGATCTCCATCTCAGCATTTTGGGAGATCTGAGTTTTGCTTCCCTGGTGCACCACCAAGCCAGCAGAAAAACATCATTTGGAGAGCATCACCTGCCAGCCCCCACCGCGGACGTCCAGGGGGCTGAGAGCCCCAGGACTTCCCAATCTGGAGCATCACACTCACAAGCACAAACAAGCCCTTTCCTACAAACAGACACTTTAGCCCTCCTTTGCAGAGGGCTCAGCGTTTCCGTAAATAAGCGCAATCACATGAGTTCAGCTTGACTGAGCCCAGCACCTGCACAGCCCTTTGCAAAAACCAGGCCCCTGCTCTCCAAAGGAGATGATGAGATTTACACTGCAATGCTCCAGACCTTTCAAGACTGCAGTTAAGAACATCTGAACAGCGTGCACTCGCTTTTACCATCCTTAGGCATAAATCTGATGCCCGGCCCTGCGGGAAGGGCACGCTGGGGTCCGCTTGGGCTCTCAACTGCACCCTCATGCGGTGCTTCCCGCTGCTGCCAGCTGTCTCGTCCTCATCTTCAGGTGCATTTTTTTTTAAGGCACAGAATGATAATTTTTCCCCCGAACCACAGACGGGGCACCGCAGCCAGTCGATCCTGGGGAGACCACCGCTTTTGGCCCCGCTGCCTTCCCACTTACGCATTTTCACTTGCAGAGCCCCGCAGCTCTGGGCGGCCACGCCGACCCCGTTGTCTGCCGTGCAGCAATACACCCCGTCGTCACTGTCCTCCACGCTCAGGATGGTCAGGAGCTGCCCGTTCCTCTGTATGCTGTACCTGGTGTCGAACAGCCTGCGGGTGGTGGGGAGAGGGGATCGCGTCTGCGCCTGCGCAATTGGTTGTGCTGCCTATTTTCAATGTCTGAAGACAAATAAAAGCACTGAAAACATCAAGACAGGCCTCGTATCATTGGTTCAGTCCTCACCCAACCATGCAGCTCCTGATGGCCACCAGCATGGTGGCAATGCAGCTTGCAGATGCTGGTGAAGTGAGGAGGGCTCTCTATCTGGCACCCTATCTGGCACAGGTAACCTTAATCCAGCTGGGTCCTGTTTTAGGTGTAATCACCCACTGCAAGGGAAGGATTGCTTAGGTAGGAAATGGCTCTGGCTGAAGTTTTTCAAAGAAACTTTCTTCAGATTTTTTTTTTTCACAAAAGGTATAATTTTCTGGAAATATTTTTACTGTTTGGAATAATAATAATAAAAAAAAAGACAGCAACCAAAAGCCAATCGTTTTTGTATCTGCATCCAGGAGTGTTTTTGCTTACTTGGTTGGAACTATAGAAGTGTTATTTTTGTGGAAAACAAACAAACAAACAAACAAACAAAAGAAATGTGCTGAAGAAAAAAAGTGATCTAAAGATTAGAGGATGTTAGGATAGATATAATTTAGTGACAGCAGGATTTAACCTGGGGACCTCTGAGAAGTCCAGAAAAGCCTTGAATTCAGAGCAACAAAGGTACGGGATTTTGGTGAGAAGCCTACAAAGCAAAGACAAATTCTAAATGAGAGTATGCTGTGTGTGCATGTGCATGTTAGAGAGAGAGAGAGAAGTGTGGATGGTGAGAAAGCAGAGCACTGCTCTCTGATTTTCATTGCAAAAACTGGAAAAATACAGTAAAATCTTGGAGGAAGAAAATTTGCATAACATTTCATAAATTCCTTCATGTTTGACTTTCACACCATCCATTGTTGATGCTTTTTGGAAGCACTTTCATGAAGTTCACTCCATCAAGTGGTAGCAAAATGGATCTGACCAGAGGACTGTCTCCCAAACTGTCACAAGTACCTGAAGCCTAAGTGTGTCCTCTTTTGTCTTTCACTGCTAAAATACATACACCAGCCACTGCGTAGCCTGAATGTGCCACTCACAGTGTTACAGGCTGAGGTCAGCCCAGGACACACCGGTCCACTTGCACAAGTTCTGACACCAAAAAGAACATGGAAAGGAGCTTCCAGAAGAATAATGCTGACACTCGCCGCTTTCCTGGCACTGTTCCCATTGAAGCTGAGTGTTTACATACTACTGCTTTGTTTTGAAGGATAGCTTAGCTGGCTGTTCAGGGTGCTTGGACCTCGGCAACAGAAGAAAATTTCATAAATAAAATAACTAAAAGTATTTATTGCTTGCTATAGATGGCCCCTTTGAAGTTTGACACATACACACAGATATTTTTATACTTTTTTCAGAAAAAATGTCCACTGATCTGATCCTTTTCTATTGTGCAAATACTTTCATCCATGTTCTTGGAAAGTAACAGAGACAGTTTCAGCTTAGCTGTTTCTTTTTCTTTGGCCCTAGCTTTTGTATTCACTAGCACCAACTATTAATGCCGGCATGGATTTGGGAAAGTGATATAATTGTTGCTATTAATGTTGCTTCAGAATGGTGGTCTCAAATGGGGGAAAGCATCAAAGCAGCTGAGCTCCCCAGCCTCACCAGGAGAGCTCTTTGGATCATGTTTTCGTTTTTGGTAATTGTGTTTCAAAGACAGGGGGATGGCTTTTAGAAAGGTACGTTGGGCTTCTGAAAGTGCAGACTGAGGCAAAAAAAATACCAATTTTTTGTACAATCCTAGAACAGGAGAGTGAAATTTTAAAGACCAAGGAGAAAAAAAGGCATGTAATCTCCTCAGTCCTGCATGAATGGCTTCCTCTGCCGGTTTTGATTTTCAGGCGTGGTGTCATGAACGGGAAAAGACTTAGGAGAAAGGTGACCTGATATGGAAATAACATCCATGGAAACTCAGACCTCCACCCTACATCAAGGCCAGTCAGAGGGTTAGGAGCAGAGTTTTGATGAGGTTCTGTTGCAGGCAATAAATCAGATTTCTGAAGGCAAGCAAGCATATGTGTATATATCTGGCTTTTTTTCTTACTCTAAAATGGGCTTCCTAGCAGTAAGACCTCATCCTGCTGCTGACTGATTTGGAGTCTCCTAAGCTGATGGGTGCTTTTGATCTCCAACCCCAACACAAGGAACCATGCTGAAGGTGTCCATCTGCATAAGAGGGAGATCACCCGTGGAGAACAGGCCCTAACTGTGTTATATAGAGATTGTTCTGTAATTTTCCATTACAAAGACAGTCACTAACAGTAGTCAAGAAGGAGAAACTGGTGTGAAGCCATCTGGCAGATATGAATTGATTTCAGAGTTGGAAGATTGGGTATAGTTTACTTTGCATGATCCTGTCTACAACAACAGGGCTATAGAAATGGTAGCACCTTCCATAAAATGTTTCCAAGGCTGCCTTTTTCGGAGGCACCTCAATGCCTGGCCATTAACATCTGACAGTGCACAACACAAAGAAATCAGCTTCCTCCAGTCAGGTGCAGAAGCAAACAAGAATGGCGTCACACAACCCCTTCCATGCAGTTTCTAAGTGCACTGCAGACACCCAGGCAGCAAGTCTAATGATGCTCCGTTTAAATATTATACGGCATCACACTCCTTTTTAAAGGAGTGAGCTGAGGAACAGAGAGAGAATTGCACCATTTGAAGCTGGAGAGAAAATTCCTTGCATTGCTCAGAGCAGAAACCAACTGTCTCCATGCTCAACATGTGGAGCTGCAAGGGGCAGATGCTTCTAACATACCCAGAGCTGAGATTCAGAGAAAATTCAAGGCCGCGTGCTACTGTTATCGACACAGACACACTGAAAACAAGCCCACATGGCCAAGAAAATGACTTTTCACGTTCACTTGAGAAAACATGGCACGGTCAGAGGTTGGACTCCCTGCCCTGAGTGATAATTACAGACACTCACCCTCTTCCCCACCACAGCCCCATCTGATGTCTCCACATGCCACCTTTGTCATGAAGGGAAGCACCAAGCGTTTTGGAAGGCGACCCTGGCATGGGCCAGGGGGCTCCCTACCTGATGGGAATGCTGTTGCGCGTCCACGTGATCTCCGGCTCCGGGTACGACTCCACCACACACACGAACTTGGCAACGTCCTCCACCAGCGCGTCCACAGTTTCCAGAGGAGTGCTGATAAAAGGGGCTGCGCAAAGGGAGAGAAAAGGTGAAATCCGCCCGGTGCCCCTGCAGAGAGGTGGCCAAGGCAGGCATGTCCCCGCAGGTCACCCGGCGGCTCTTTGCTTCATGCCCCCTCCACGCGCCCGCTGTAACAGTGCTCGCTCTGCGCTTGTCACCTGCAGTCTGCTGTTGTTGACCGCAGGCTTTGCATTTCCCCCTCTGCTGTCTCCACAAGGCGCGAGACACAGCAACCTGGTATACAAGAGTGATTTTTTCCAAAACCAGGCTTCTAAAAGCCCATCAGCTCTTCCAGATATGTGGCATGACTAATGCACATCCTGTCTTTTTCTCACCTTTTCTAACCAAGCAGCACCAGGGTTAAAAGTGCAATAGCTGTGTCTGACACTTATTATCACAGAGCTGTCATCGTGCGTTATATGAATGTATCTTTAGAAACATTTTCCATCGCCCTGGTAAAAGTTGCTAAGCAGGGCTGGAAGGGATCAAAGGGTATGCCTAGTGAATCACTCTCCCTGCACATGGTATGCATTGCTGCCATTGCATCCCAAGACGCATGAATGACTTTTAATGTATAGCTGCGAGGGACATACATCCAATATTTGTTGGGCTGGATTTCATTGACAGCTGTGTTGAGATGGACTAGTTTCATACCATGTTCCTGAAACGTCACCTTGCAAGTGTTCAGCGGATGCAAGAATCTTCCTGTTCCTTGCTTCCTGTAGCAGTATCTGGCACACAGTCTGCTTTTTCAGAGGACAATCCTTCCCATACTGTATCTGCTGACTCTCCTCAGTAAAATAAGATTTAGGTACAGGCAAAAAAAGAAAATGACACCAAATTTACCCTTCCTCCTAAAAAATCTTGTGAAATAAAAGAGACTCCAATATAAGTGACTGATAATAATAGAAAGCATTTACCTTAATTCTTTTTTAAATTACATGGGGGTAAAAATTAGAATGTCATTGGAGTTCATCTGGAATGAAGCTACGGCAAGAAAGGATGGACTTCCACTATCAGGTTTATGCAAAAGTCCTGACACTTTTGAAACGTCATTACAACAAATCTGCCTCAATAACATTTCTGGATTATATGACTTCAGATTGCATAGCTGGTAATTGCTGTATCTATATAGAAGGAAGATATTAAAACTACAGCTAACATACCACTAAAGGTCATATTATTTAAATGTTAATTAAAACACATCTGTATCAGATTCGTTGTTTGAGATCACTGCTTCAAATTGTATCAGGTTGCAGTTTATTAGGTCATTTTAGGTCATACTAGATAGATGTAATCATCCACATGGCATCCCGGATGAATCCCACTCTAGCGAAACCAAGTGGAAAATTTTCAGAAAGCCTAAATTTTTCCTGTTACTGGCAGCTGTTTTAGGAGAATAACTTCCACCGATGGTTATCCTGTCTACTTCAAAGGAGATGTTATTTCATGACACAGTTTATGAGATTTTTGTGGAATTAAGCCTGACTGAAATGGAGTTTTATGATCCAATTTTATACTATATGTTTTACTGCTGTTGTCCACATGCCTTGATCTCTGGAATGATGCTTTTTTAACATCATAATATGATGTTAAATATAAATGAGGGAAATATAAATTCTTTCTGAGAAATATAAATTCTTGCAGTTACTAAAATTCAAAGCAACCAGTTTTATAATTGCATTGTCACAATGAAAATGACCACCTGATGAATCATAAAGTTAGATTTGCACTGTTCACAATGACAGCATTTTATTCTTTGAGCAAACCAAGGCTGTCAGTTTTATATAGTAAATAAATTCATTACCAACAGCTAAGTACTTTCACGGTTTCTCCTTAATTTTATGTATGACACAATTATCCTTAAGCAAGACTGTCCACACAGATCTGGCATCCCCTAACAGCAAGCACACAACTCCTGGGACAGAATCCAGCCCCATCCTCATGGAGAATACTGTACAAATTGGCTGTACCTGACCTATGGTAAAAATAGAAAGGGAACTTTTTTTTACACCTACCACCCTAAACTCTACAGTTTATAGAACAACCATGATAACAACAGCAGAGCATAATCCTCTCGTTCAATCCTTTTATTTCCTATAGTAAAACTAACTGCGGGGCCAGCAGTGAAGGTGAAGGCAGTACTCCTTTCGCTGAGGTGGGAGGAGAGAGAGACACAAGCCTAGAAGTCGCATGGTGTATCTTCAGGATACAGTAAGTGGTGGAGCACACCGCCATTTTGTTAATATGCGGCGGGAGAGCCCCAAAATGGCTGAGATGGTGCCTCCTTACAAAAGCCGTCAGAAAAGCTCAGGTACTGGCGTCGCTCTGAGTTTTCTCAGGAAAGCAATCAAAACTTACGATGCCTTTATTACCATATTTTAATGCAGGAAAATAAAATCAAAACAGTACAATATATATTTATCGGTATATAGAAATGGCCCCTGACCTTTCCGTGAATATGCATTGGGGCTCCCTGGCACTTTTAGGTAGCCCTGTGGGATTAGACAACACTGAAAATCAATTAAGCTGTACATCTGCAAAGCCGCTCCGGTGCCATTTTTCTGGATGTCAGCTGTAGTTACCCAGGATAGCAAAATGAACCAAGCGCAGTCACGGGGCCTGTGGGAAAGCCAAATCCCCTGCTGCCTCCCACTCACCAGAAGCTACCAGGTGATTTGGTTTGGGGTTTTGACACACACACTTTTAAAACAGGAGACGCCGAGCCAAACAAGTGGGGCAGAAAACACAGCCCCCGGGCAGTGTCACAGGCGCTTGGGAACACTGCGGCTCCCCTGGGCTACAGCCGCTCTCGGGTGTGCTTGCAGCTCGGGCTGCACAGCCCGTCCATGGGGTACCGCTGGGCTGCACTCGCAGGCACAGCTTCTCTCCAGGGACGTGGCAATGCAGCTGCCCGTGATGTTTTCAGAACGGATGCCGGTCTCCTCACCGCACTGCGCGGCTGGGGTAAGGAAGCAATCACCCTCCTCTCTGGTTTTCTGGTCCCTCCGATCCCATCCTGTCACCATGTTGAAAAAGAGCGGGGTTCACCAACTTACGTTACTGCCTTAGCAAGAAGTTAACATTTTGATTCCAAAAGCTTTAATAAAAAAGAGGTATTTTTCCCCATTTTGAGGACAACCCGGCTTCCAGTTGTAAAAATACACCAGGGTGAGAGCGACAATGTTGGCCTACTGGTGTCCTCCTTGAGTTTTGTTTTGTTTTGTTTTTGTGGGGGTTTTTTTTGCTTTTTTTTCCTGAAGCCGCACAGTTTCTGCGTGCTCTGACTGGCTCCTGACAATCAGTGTGCAATAAATCCCTTTGTCCGCAGGGTTACCAGATGGCAGATCCAGAAAACCAGTGTTCCCGTTTGTACCTCAGGGACTTTTCTGAGCAGATTATTTTTCAGTTTGTGCATTGGCTAAAAGTATGTGTGTGTGTGTCTGTGTGTGTGCAAGACAGAAAGTAGGTTCAGTGACACTGTTGCATGCAACAGACAAGTTGTGTACTCGTACTTATGCGCACACACTATACAGACCTTAAAGCGTAGTCTTTAAGCTCTGTACCACCACAGGCAGACACGAGCAGGCAGGATGGCACTGGCCTTGGGCTGGGCAGTGCTGGTGCCACCGGCAGGGGAAACCTGCAAGCCTCCAACGCGGGACACATCCATCCCACCCAGGCTGAACCCGAAGCTCTCCCCTGCCCATTGTAACAGGACTCACTGCTATTCCTCGGCAATCAGTTCGAGACACAAGTTATTCTCGCCACTATCCTAAAAGCAAGTGACCACCGGACAGAAAGAGCCAAAAGCAGCACGTTTTTGCCCGTTTTGGGGAATGTTACCGCACCGCCCACCCCACCGTTGCCGGAGACGCCTTCCCCTTTGCAAAACCTCCTTCAGCAGGAGCAGAGCAGGGTGCAAGCCCTCCCAGCAAACCTTTCTGAAGCGTCTCGGCCAGGCTGAGGGCTGCCAGGGTGAGGACGTGCCCCAGGGGCACCACCAGCAGGTCTTTCATCTTTGGTCCGGAGAGGGCCCAGCACCGTCAGGCCAGGCGAGCGGAGCTCCCCGCCGGCTGCATTTCGGACGGCAGCGCACGAACCGCGCTGCCCCGCTAATGACGGAGCGGGGTCTGCGACTCTAAGTATAATCAGGAATTCTCTGTCCCAGCGGCAGTGATGGACGTGGCCAGCTGGTGCGTATCCACTTCGGGCAGCGTGGAAACGTGGGGCTCGTGAAACAAGAGAAAGCAAATCCCTCCTGAATTCCTTCTAAGCAAACAGTGAGGAGTACAATGGGCAAGCACATTTCCAGGGCCATGCCCGACCCCAGCACTGTAAAAGCAGCAAACCTTTTGTTCAGTGCTGCGTAAATGCAGTGGCAGAAAAATTGCTTGCCATGGGGTTTTCCTTCAGCTTTGTCCCCCTCTTTTTCACTTTTTGTTCTTCTCTCTCTCTCTCACACGCTCCCTCTGTCTTATTATAACCTTTCATGATTTGCTGCAATATACCACCTGTTCCCCTGCTGATGGCATTTCTTTTCTTAACAGATATCTTTGCTGCAGCAGGAGAGGCTGGCATTGGGGAGCTGGAAGAGCCCTTCTCTGCCAAAGTGGTTGTCGGCATTTGGGAACTGCTGCAGCGCACTGAGAAAGCAGAGCCTTGTCCTGAAACAGACAAAAGCAAGTGAATAGTCACAGCGGGAGCAGCTTTTGTACCCTGGGAGTAAAGGAGCATTTCGTTTCAACATCAACACTTGCCCAGGGGATTTGGGCACGGGCAGAAGCACTGCTGTAAGGAAATACACATGCTGAGTACCGGCATTGTTATTCCCTCAGAAATCTCTTAGCATCCATCTCTGTTTAAAGTGAAAGACTTAGAGTCAGAGCTTATTTTCTAGGAAGGTTTAGAGGAGCATCAGAGTTGAGGAGATCTCCTCACTAACTCAGTCTTGCCCCCTCCTATCCCACCAGCCTACTTCATATGATCGTTTTCAAAAATGTCAAGTCTTTTGTGGCCCCTGTTTTTCCTCTGTAAATATTTATATGAACAGCATTTGCAATCAGTCTTGCCTGTGTAGAAAGGCTGATGTGGGGGCAACATCTGCATGAGTAGAAGAGAAAAAGATGAATAATTAGCTAGGGAGAATCTAATTGATGATGATGCCCTGGGAACATGACTCCAGATACTTTTCACCATGTTATCAGCAGAGCGGATGTGATCTTGGCTCTGCAAAGCACTAAAAGGCCTCATTTGAGGAAAGGGAATGTGCAGTCATAACATATCGCAGTAAAAGGTACTTTGAGATCTCTGGAATTTCCTTTATTTGCTGAACCCCTCTGTTTCAACCACCTATTAGCAGTCATTTCTGCAAAGAGCATGCACAGCTCGGTGGTGTTCCCTCTGAGGAGCAAATGGAGTAAGGCTGGCCAGAGCTAGGGGCATGCAAGTCCAAGTGGTTCAGCATGGCGTGATAATGGCAACGTTAATTTGAGGGAGTGCAGCGGCTGGTTAAGAGCAAAGATCCCCAGACAAGTGCTCCTCTGAGCTTGACTAACAGCAGAAGCACTCGATGAACATATGTTACAGATCTTCCAGGAATTCTGGAGCTAGCAACAACAAAGCAAAACAACAAGACAACAATGAAACAACAACAATCCTACCAGGAAACAGAGAAATCCTGACTTATGGCTGAACTTACAAACATTTCTTTTGTTTTGTTTGAGTCCAATCACATCCAATTCATCTGCTCCATAGAAATGCAGCTTGGTTTTTTAGGGTGAAATTCTCTCCATGGAGGGAATTGACCAAAGACCTCTACATCTCTGAATTTCTACCTGGGCTGTGTTACAAGAACTTTGAAACTGCACCATCCTGTACAAGCCCAAGAATTAGTCTTTCCCTTTTACTGGCCAATTACAGCATTTGGAAATGATATTGGCAGCAATGGCTGTTACATATTAATAGTGCCATTGCATTTTTAGGATTACCAAATTGCTGCTAATCTCTCATTTCTTCTGCTTTCTAAATTTTTATAAGGGACTGCAGAGAGCTGAGCTGCTCTAAACTGAAAGGGTGTACACATATTGTAAATGTGAGCAGAGGGGATACACTTGTGCAGGGTGGAGTTATTTTGTTCTGCAGCTGCACATGCTGGTTGGCTAGTGGACAATATATACTGCAAGCTGCTTTTCATCTGTGTCCATCATGGGAAGAAGTTTTTCTTTCCATGTAAGGGGAGATGAGTCTGACGTGGGACTGTACGGAGTGGATCTTTTTATCACTGGAACTGAAACAATGGGGACACCAAATTTCCTTTGATTCCAAGCATTTCTTCAGGGTTAGATTATCAAAGTAAAATGTTCCTTAAATTTTCACTCACAGAAGTTATTAGTGTGATGTTTTGTTTTGTTTTTTCTTTGTTGTTGTTTTTTTTCCTAACAAAGCTGAGATGCATGTTAGTTTACAGCTAACCATTGCTGTTCTTTGTAGTCATGCCCACAGGCCTCTGCCGAGATGAGATCCTACACAGCTCATAATGAGAAGCAGTCCCTGGCTTGCAGATATTGCAGTCCAAGCCTTATTCCCCCAAGGACCCAACAGCAGAACTCTCTGCACTGCCGAGGGCTCCATGGGAACTCTACGCATGAAGTCCAGTGCACAAAGACAAGGTGTGTTGGAGTACTCACTCATTTAGTTGCCTTTTTTGCCTCTTCAAATTGTTTGCAAAGTGATTTTTAATACACAGTCAGCACTAATCCAGCTTATCCAGTCTGCATTTTAGTACAAAGTCATGAATGCAGTGGTGGCCACCTACCTGAGTAAATGCAGGGGCCACCAGAGCAGCTCTTAACAAACACAGTGCATCTTCAGCTTTGGTGCTGCCGGACCAGCTTCTGACAACAGCATGGATGTGGTCCCTGAAGCTTGAGAGCAGATCTGAGGCCTTATACAACAAGCCATACTATTTTTACTTGCTTTTCAGCAGCAACAAGAAACACGAAAAATGACAAGGTCATGAGTATTCAATTCAATCCATATAGGTAACAATCAAGCCAGAAAAAGAAAGAGCCCTAAACCTGCCAGGGTAACAGATGAATACTGACACAAAAGACCAGTGCTCTTCAAACCTTTTCTATCTGCAGTTTCCTAAACAAATATTCCCAATGAAGAACAGAGATTCCTGGAGAAGAAAAAAAAAAAAAAAAAAACTCAGTGTATACACAGACTTACTATTCTTTGTCTCATTTTGCAGCACTTTTAAATACAGTCCACAGCATGAAGAGGTCCAGAGACTACAGACTGAAAGCATATGATAAAGAAATAAGTAACTCTCCTGTAGCCTCATGTGTAAGCAATGAGCAGTACTATGCAGAGGAAAACACCTGAAAGAAGATGTTCTCCTTTGCTTGAGATTGGGGCACCAGTTACATAACAGATTCATCCCTAGTATGAGTAACTGGACTTATCTGTGTATGGAAGCAAGCTCCTTCACTGTGGATTCTCTTTTTCCTTCTGCTGCTCTGGCATCTCAATGAATAAGGCTGCTGCTGTGACCAGCAGAGCAAAGTATCACTGCATTGTCACCACAAGGAAAGCCAGTGCCTTGGTCTCGGTGGAAAAACAGAAGATACAAGAACAGAGGCTAGCACAGGCAATGCTACCTTCAGTGAAGATGGAAAACGACTGCTGGGAGGCACTGAGTGGCTTGGGGTGAAGCCTGACACAGGTGATTTTCTGTACTGTGAAGGTGTTCTTCATAGAGAGCTGCACAAAATTCCTGCTTCTTTGAAGACACCGCACTTTAAATTGGGTTTACAGGCTGGGTGGTGGCTGGAGGCCTCTCTGGCCATTTACAGGTTTGGAGCATCCAGCAAAGCCTGTTTTGGAACTAAATAACTCAGGGGTGTATTTGTGCCACCTGTAGTATGTCAGCCTGCAAGTAAGCTACGCAGCTCAGTTCTCCACTCCTGCACCTTTTCTTCTTCTTTTTTTTTTTTCTGAATTGTCCAAATGAATGACTTTTCTTTAAAGCCCTTTAAGAAACACAGCCCCATCCCAAATTCTCGTGTTTCAGTTGCAGGGTTTCAGGAGCATTTGACTTGGCCTCTGCTCTCAGCCATCTGGACCAGTCTTTGATCTCCTAATATTTCAACACTTACTGAGCTCTGATGCCTGAATCTAAAATATTCCTCCTTTCTTCTCTTGAGATTTTGGGGGTATTAGGAAATGTAAGATTTGCATTTATTTCTTGCTGTAGTCATATTATATTTTTTTCTGGAATTTTTCAGCTCAAAGATCTGCTGGTACGGACCAAGGCCAATCTAATCTGTTCTCCTGTTTTGCAGTGGGGCAAAGTTAGGTAGCATAATGCAGTGTAATTACTGCACTGAAATAGTGTGAATGCTCTAATGAAAGGGTAAGGCCCATTGTGATGCAGCTAGCCAACTGTGCACCAGGGTGTAAGGCACAGAGGGTGAGGAAATTCTTCCTTGCAATTTCAATTTGTCATTGCAATTGGTGTGCAGTGTGAAACAATGAAATTTTACAGGAACAATTGATTATAATGAATGTAAGATTGTTCCATCACTGTCCAACTTACCTGTTATTGTGGACTGCAATGTCACTCCTGTAGTAATGTTATCATCCATCTGTCGGGATGACCTCCTGTAGTGCTCGGGTTCATGGCCAGACTCTCTGCAGAGAGGAAAAGGACTTCCTCCACAGCAGCCTGTGTCACCTTAACGCCATAAGGCCTACACCAGGAAATTACTTTTCACCAACTTATTCAGGCATTTCCATATTCTTTAGTTGCATGACAAGGTAAAAGAGAGAAATTAACTCATTGTTCTTGGACTGTTCGTGGTGCAGAACAACCCACTCATTGCATCCAACGGTGCAGTCACAGCCTCTGCCGCCCCTCTCCGATGGGGCTCTATCTCCAGCCCCCCAGGCCTCACCAGGTAGCACACCTCCTGCCCAGCCATGACACCCAGCGTTGGGTGAACACACCCGCCGTTCCCCAGCCTCTGCTGTCGGTCTTGCAGGCCCTGGGCACCATCAGAAGCGTGCAGGCCAGGTCAGTGCTTATCTTCCAGAGGTGTGCAGTGCTTGTGGCCTGCTTACAAGCCAGTGGGGACTGCAGGACGGTCGGGGCATGGTCACTGTTGCAGAAATGAGGAGGCACTTCAGGACAGGCATGTGCTAGGATTATAACATGTCACATCGACCTTGGTCCCAGAACACTGTAGCTGGTAAAGCCTCACCCTCGCCAGTGAGCAAATTCAACCTCTGCTTGATCAGACAGTAACACAGAAGCTGCTGCAGACATACAGGCACCACAAAGTACAGTTTGCCTGTTTCTTACCAGAACTCCTGTAAGTAATATTTTAGTTATTGTCAGCACCTCTTTAAAACAATCAAAACTAAAACCAAGGAAAAAGCACAATGAAACAGATCTATGTGCAATGATGCCTCATGTCAGATTGAAAAATGTTCGTTTTTCACTTTTTGAGTGTTATCATTTGTAGTTCTTGCTTACTATTTTGGAGTGCAGAGGAGCCAAAGCTAAGAACCAGGATTTTATGGGCATATCATGAGAAAAAGTCCATTTGGTTTCAAACACACAGCCTCTAGCACAACGGGCTTTGAGTGGAAGATTGCAGGACACAGCACAGAGACTAGTCTCCCCAAGTGTCTTGCATTCAGAGGCCTGCAGATACCCTTCCCACCCATCACTGGGGTGTCTCTGAAACACCGCAGCATCTCTCCGGAGCCGGGCAGCATCTAGGAGGTGTTGTGACACACAGGAGTGACATGAGGAAACGCTCAGGTTTCGGAAGGACCTGCACCCATGCATCAGCTTGTCTGCCAGTGGAACAGGAGACCTGAGATGAGGCTGCTGTGTCCTGCCAGCCGATGGCAGGCCGCAGGAGGTGTGCAACGTGCAAGTCCCAGAGCTGCCCCATCCCCTTTCATTTCACCGAGCTGTGCGCGGCCTGCTACACCGCGCGGAACTACTCCTCACGCTTTCTGTGGGCAAGCTGCCTTTTTCTGTTGCTGGGATAGGAAAAAGTGCTTTGCAGCACGGGTAGCCCAGCAGTAGCTGGTGGTGTACAATACGCAGTGCTTCCGAAAAGCATTCTGGGGGGCTTCAGCTATATGCATTAAATACAAGGCACTAAATTCTGCTCTGAGTTAACCCCAGGCAACCCCACTGACGTCAATGGAGTGTAACTGAGAGCAGAAGGTTGCCTGTGATCTTCATTTCTTAGGAGTTCACCTGCTGCTCGTTTGAAGCCATAATCCTTGGTGACATCCCAGTCATTTCTATGGGAAAGAGGCTTGAACTGCAGAGATCAGGTCCCGGTTTGAACTTCACCCAACGCTTGGCTGTAATGTTTTGGACCAGCCCAATGTCTAACTGTTACCACAGACTCACAGGCTGTCATTTAAATGCAGATATTTATTGTTTGGAAGGACCACAATGAACACAGCTGTATATGTGGATATGTCCCTTTGGTCATATAGTGGGTCTTAAGCTGAAAGACGCATCCAACACATTCAGCCCACCGAACAGCAACCACTGCCATAGTGATAAGCACCTGAAAGGCTGGCGTGAGACAGGAAACAGAAGCAGAACCAAAGACCCAAACCCCAGGAAAACATCCTTAGCAGCCCCCTGTGGACAATGGGCCCTCCTGTTTTCTGCAGGAACCACAGGGGATTTCTGCGCCCCAGCAGCAGAACCGTGCGCGCACAGCCACCGGCAACCCTGCAATAGTGCCCGCGGGGCACAGGGGGTGTTCGGGGAGGAGGGAGCCCAGGAGCCCCAGGGAGCTACACAAGAGGGATAGGTATGTGGTCTGGCACATGCCTGACAAGCCTGGGGAAGACTAGACGCTGAGAGGAAATTTCTGCAGGCTCTGCATTGCAAGTGACATTTATGACCGTCCATGAGGTGTTATGCTCTCCTGCCCCACATTTGTAAACGCTGTCCAGTGTTTTTCCACAGGAGTTGGTGTGTTCCTGAAAAAGACCTACACACTTAAGATCTGACCCAAAACGCCGGCAAACCCACAGGATTAGTCCTTTTAACTTCATCAAATTTGGCCTAAGGCTCCCATCCCTGCCTGTTGTTGACATTGCACCATTAACTCTGAAGCAGGGTCAATGTCCACGGTCTGTGGGCCTAGCACTACAGCCCAAGAGCTTGGTCAGCATGGTGTCCTTCTGATGATTAATATACGGTGAATAATTTATAAATGGTGGACCAGCAGTAGAGCTCATCAGGAGATAATACAGATGGGGGCAAGGACTTGCACCAAAACCTAAACTGAACTTGTTTTATGCTTAACTGTTCCACGACGTAACATCCATCTGTTGGTGAGGGAGTGGCAAAGAAGAGAGTTTTCTTTATGCCCTGAAAGGATGGTTGTAAAGCAAAATAATTTTGTTCAAAAACCATGCAGCACAGAAGCCAGCCTACGTAACTCCACTAGAGGCTGAGGCCCAGAAGATGGCTTCAGAGCCAGGTCTGAGAACCACGGCAGCTGCCCTGGCGCATCCCTGATGTGCTGTCCCCTGAGGACATGGCGTGGGCGAGGGTCCTTCCTCCCGTCCACCTTCTCCATCCCTCCCAGCTGGAGAGGGGCTTTCTGGCCACCACTTCAGCACGTTTCCAGCCTGGACCTCCTCCCCCTACCAACAGCAGATTTGCTGCGGGTGGGTGGTCTCCAGGAGAGAGATGGAAACCCATGCGGGTTTAGCAAAGCAGACGTTCCCAAGGAGTGGTAAGATACCGAACATCTCGGCAGCAGCAGCCGAGGCTCCACCCTGTCCCAACCATCACACTTGGCAAGCACCGCCAAACTCCGGCCCCCAAAACAGCTTGAGATCAGTTGTTTGTAAATGTCAGCTTCCACAGCAAGCTTTGGCTGGAGCGTTTTTCATAATACTTGCCTTTTTTCCATACCAGCAACAGCTTCGGAGTGTCTGGATGAATAAAAAATGCAGTGGGCCAAAACTATCTCCGAGATGTCTCCTCCGACTGCAGCAGACATACACTGGGGCTGGATTTCCCAATCCCCCCTTTTGCTGATAGTTGGAGACAAACTCCTACTGGTGTCAATCAGACTGTTGAGGATGCAAGGCAGAAAAAGCAGGATGGACTCGGATTTCTACAAAACATCTGCAGACTTCTAGCTGATGTAAATTGTTATGATTCCCTTGGCAATATTGGATCTGTGCCAGTTTGCCCTCGCTGGAGAACTGTGTCTGTACTTCAGACTTGATCAGCATCACTGAGACTTCAGCTGCTTGTCTCATCCGCACATCGGAGGCTCTCCATGCAGCTCCTATGGTCTGTGTATCACTCCGCTCTCTCGTGCCTTATCTCCATCTGAAGAAATGTTTTAGCCCGTAGGGGCATTTCAAATTAAGGCTCCATGAAGGTTTGTGCCGCACAGGCTGTGTAGCATCTAAATTACAGCTTTAGTGGATGTATCCTCCTGGGTGTATAACCAAATCATACCAGGAGCCAGGCTCTGCACTTCGAATGTGAACTTTCTGGTAAAAGTCTGAATCTGTTATGCCATGATAATCCCGCCTGTGAGGCAAAATGCCATTTCTCTGCACCAAGCCACAGCGGCCTGGAAGAAGTGAGAAGGTTCTGTCTATAACAGCAAACATCACTGTAGTCAAAAGGTGGGGACCAGCCCACATCGCCACTGCTGAACTCTCCTGTTCCCCAGACGAGGTGGCCAGCCTCCCAACCAAGGCAAGGACCCATGCTAACCCCCAAACCACCCCTGAAAATGGTTTAACGTGGCCCACAGCCATGCCAACGAGCTTGTAAACCACTGCCCACTATGGAGCTTCCGGTGCTGGGAGCACTTCCAGCTGCTCTGCAGTCTGCAGGGCTGTAGCATCCAACCGCAGTCTGCTCAGACCTCATCCACACCGCCGTGCCTTTTGCAGCCTGGAGGGTCACAAGCGGCAGTCACTTTCCTGTCCACGCCCAGCCGAGACATGGAGCTATCGGGCAGCTCTCCACGGCACGCTGCCTCCCAGCCCAGCCCGACCTCTGGGGGCCGTGGCCACCAGTGCCACTGGTGGGTGGCCCTGCCATGCTTGTCCCATGCCATGTGCTTGTCCCAGTAAACCTCTCCCAAGCACTGGTGCCTACCCCTGTCAGCCCGGAGCTGTAGCGCAGTAATTCACGGTGTCACGCTCCTATTGCCGTCTTTCCGCCCAGCTCTCTCCTTTGCCTCCCATGGGCAGGGAAAAGCATTGCACAGTCCATCAGTGATCACAACTGGCAACACCACCCGCTAATATGGTCAGGGGTTAGACGACAGGGCACGCTTTTTCTTCCAAGAGCCACCTCAGAGCAAGCAGGACATGCTCCCTGGGTGATGAGAGAAGTTCCTCTCCCCACATACTGTGCCAGCAAAAGGATGGATTGGCTGTGCCTGTAAAAAAGCACACGGGATGGCTGCACACCGAATCAAGATGCACACACGGGTGCTTCACAGCCTGCATGTCTGTGCCTTCAGACACTGGAAGAAGAAAGATCCCTCCTATCACTGGTGGAATTTGTATCCTAAACAAAGTTTCATGGAGGAAATGGTGCCAGAAGTGATATATCTAGCCACAAATTTTTTTGTGGACAGGCATGATTTTGAAACTGTAAACGTGCTGTAGGACATTTGTTACAGCACCTCCAACAGCAGATGCATGACAGAGCTCCCAGGGGCTTGCTTCTGGAATGTCAGAAACGCATGACAGAGCTGCAGCCTTCAAAACATTCAGGGAAACAAAAATCCCTGAGTTAGGCAATGCTGTCAGGATAAGGAAATAAAAAATCAAGCTCGAAAGCTGAACAATAGTTGTATTTTTGAAAATACACTACAGTGTCCCTCAGGCATTCAAAAATCATGAGTCAGGTCTTAAAAAATTATAGTTGGCTTAAATATAATAGTTTGGGGGGGGGGGGAGGTGCTATTAACCTTATGTTGACTGCACTATTAAGCGTCACATTTCTAAGTTCTTCTGGAAAAACTAGAAAATGAACTTTATTTTGTAATAAAAGCAGAGATTCTTACATAATCTTATAGCTCTAGGGGCTGAAGCATTAAGCAGAACTTCAGATAATGGGATAAAATCCCAACGGCTGGAAACACTGGAGCAAAATCTAACTTGTGTAGTCCTGGCAATAGGTTTGGGACCTGGTTCAAGAACCCACATCCAGCAGCAGCCCTCTCTGGTGGAGTGATTCACAGCCATAGTTGTTCCAGTCTGCAGTTTTCAGATGGTGGCTGTCAGAAATGAGCTGGCACACGATAGTCCTGTTCCAGTCAATGGAAAAAGTCTCTCTGAGTAAGAGAAGAGAAAAGCCCCTGAAGGGGCAGACTTCTACAGTGACAAATTAACAAGCACAACTAAGTGCAGAGTTTCAAAGGACCTTCTGAGGTTTTAGGAGCTGTACATGGGGAGAATGAGTCCCACTTTATTTCAATAAATGCACCCAGTTCCTCTAACTCTTCACTCCTATGTACCACATTGTGGCGACCTTCATGTGTAAGACGAGGTTTGGCACTTATTTATTTGCTAACAACTTGTTTTTTAAGGGGGGGGCTTGAAAAAAATATGGTTCAGAAACAAGAATAAGTCTCTGCTTCTGACACTTCCACTCGCCCTTGCAGCTGCCCAGCCGCTCCTAGCACAGATCAGGGCTCTTCCCACCAACCAGCCCCTGGGTCTGGGACACAGCCTGGGAGCCCTGGGTCTCCATGACTCTGATGAAGGACATGGGACAAGTTCCCAGTCTTTGAGGAAGTCATCGTGCATTTTGCATGGGGAGAAACAATTCCCATATTTGAATGGGGACATTTCCATATCTGACAACAATTCCATATTTGAGAAACACTGACATACCCTGAATGTCATGTTCACCCACATGTCTCTTTTCTGGAACATAGGTAGCTGTAATCCTCTGCCAGACCTTTCACTCACCCCCTCGGATCCACCCACCCCCAGTTAATTACCATATGTCACAGTTTTTTTCTGAAATTCTTACAGCATGTTTTTCAGAATGTGTGCATCAACATTTCCAGCAAGTGCACTTCATTACAATTCCTTTGCCAAGTGATGCTGCATCTGGCCATGACTCTTACAAAAGATGGAGTACCATATCCATTTTCTAAGAAAAGGGATGCAGCTCTTCCTCATCAGACTTTGTCCTTAAAAGCAAAGGTGCTGCCAGTACAGCACTCTGTGCTGAAGCTGTCCCCATCTGCTGCTCCCTGCCTGTCAGAAGCACAAAATTACACAATCTCTTCTGTGCAGCTGGTATTTGAGCAACTGTGGTAATGTCTAGACTCTGCTCACTCTCATGTGAGCTCAAAGGACGCAGGCTTTGCCCCAGTCCAAGCTCCTGTGAGGCCTGATAAAAGATTTGTGGCTCTCCTTGTGTGCCAGCCAAGACCTTATGTCCATCAACCCTGTCCTCTGACAAAGCAGGACTTAGGCTCTCACACACATCATTGCGGCGATGATCCTGCTGTTCTCTTTGTGGCTGTAGTACCTGCCTGTGGCGATGCACAGCCTTCAGTGACAGCCAGTCACGGTCAGAAACACACTTTGGCCTCCAACCTGCGACTGCTTGACCCCAGCATCAGTGCTGGGGGACAGGAACAGGACCTTGTAACCAGACATGAAGCTGGGCATGATAGTACCCACCACTGCTGCCAGTGGCGTAGTTTACAACTCATACGTGGCAAGGGAGGGGTTAGCGCAGGCAGCAATAAAAAAAGCCATTGAAAAAGAAGCTTGGCTGTAGGAGATAGAGGAGGGGAAGTGATGGGTCCTAAAAGACCTGCAGTCAGCCAGGGGCGTGGGGAGAAGCAGAAGTCAGCATTGAGAGATGAAGGCACTTGGCAGGTTGGAAGTAGATCTCACGGACCAAGGAGGGTCATGCTAGTGGAGGGGATCAGTGCTTGGTGATGTCTGGCTGAGCGAGACTTGGTCTGGTTACCTGACCACACCAGGGCATGTAACCTGCCTGCTGTGCTCCGAAATAGCCTCCTTGCCACACAAGCAGGCTCACCTAAACCTTCCCACCAAGTGGTTTCACATCTCACATTTCCAGTGCTGCCTGCACGGAGAAAGGTCAGAAATTCATGCTGAGTGTTACTGTCAAAAGAGCAGTTTAATCTCTTCTCAGCAAAAGTTCAGCAGGAGATGAAGACTTCCTTTGTTTGCTACCCACAAACTGAAAAGCATAACATGGACATCTCAGGCTGAGAAAGCAAGGGCCAATCAAGGGTGTATGAAGTCAATGGAAATTCCATTAGAGCACAAACTAGAGTAGTGGTTGTGCCTTTCTCACCATCCTTGTGCTGGGAGTCCAACAGCCCCCTCCTCCTGCAGCTGAGGAGCATAGTAATGCTCTATAAACCCTTGCTCAGATATGGAATCATTAATCTATAAGCTTCTATATCTAGCACTCAGCACTGGCTGTAGACAAATGACTGTGCAGCCAGTCAAAGAGGCAGTGACTAAATCTTGCCAGAATAGCTGCAGTCCCGTAAGTCACGTTGTGAGCAGCCGTTTCAGTGCTGGACAGAAGGCAAGGAGCTAGAAATCTAGCTGGAAAACCCCTGGCTGCTGCTGCCCAAGGAGTGAGAGCATCTCCCTAGCTCTACACAGCCAGCACCATGAGACAGCAGAGCCAGAGGACACGGTGAGTGCCCATCACACACTGTGAGGCTCACAGTGATGCCAGATGAGAAGATACAGCAGATTTTAACCCTGTTGGAGCTAGCCAGTGACCTGGGAGCCAGCGTGGATGGCTTGTTCCTCCTGTGGGATTTTCCATGGGCCACATTTCCTGCCAGCAGTGTGGCCGTAGGGGTACGAAGCCCTGCGGTGCTGCCCAGGATGAGGGGAGCAGTATCACATGCAAAGCAGTGCTTGTAGTGAGCAAACCCTGGCACTTGGACAAAGAGATGAATTTCTGGATAGTCCTAAAAGAGCTGCCAAGACACCAAAAATCTTGTTCTAGAGAAGTACCTTAATTTTGATGTAGTCATTCATTATAAGTACATTCAGAAAGTTAAGTAATAAACGTTATAAAAAATGGTAAGTTGTTCAAAAATGGATTAAGCAGATCCGCTCCACTTCTTCTGCAGAGATATGCATTAATGTCAAAAGGCTTTGAACTACAACTAAAAGTCATTTAGAGAAGCTTTTCCTACAGAAGTATTTCTGTGCACTGAATATTGGTCCTGTAGATCCTCACACAGGGAATTGGCAGTGAATGAAAAAGTAAGGAAAGTCTCCTGATTTTCAGTTGTATTCTTGTACAGTCTTCTGAGAATCTTTCCTTAATACTGTGTGAAGTGTCTGATCTGGTCTAGAAGTTATTACTTTTTGCTAGTCAGATAATAAGAATCATTGAGCATTGCCAAGTTAAACTCTCCCAAACACTAGGAAAAATAAGTGAGGCCTTAAAAAGAAAAACGCAGTCTGGGACTAATTCCCAGGAGATTTTTGGCATACAAAGACTCTGTCAGATTCAACTTAGTGATAATTCATAGGAATAGTCCATGGATAATCTTCCTGTGATTTAATTACAGTCTGATTCATGGTAGTTCAAATCTATCCGAGTTTGAACTACTCAGACATTTGCAGCAAGGTTTCAGGTTTGAGGAAAGGCAACAAGAATGGGATTCTGTGGTGCAGTGTCCATTCGCTGATATGAATAATACCCTTACTTGGTACAAAATGCAACATGCCTTGCGGTTTGGTTTTAAAATTTAATCCCTGGCAGTGGCAAGTGTGAACTGAAGTTCAGCACTGAAGTGACTCACTCTGTGCACCACAATAAGGCAGCACGTCAGGCACACATCTGAAATAGCGTGCCCTACCTCTTTCAGCAAGACATTTTTGTGGTTCATGGTATCTGCATTTCTAGGGTCAGAGGCACAAGTAGCCCCTGAAAGCAGTGTGCTGGGGAAGTGCAAGTTACTGAACTAAATGCCATTTTAAGAAAGGCTGAGGATGAGTTTTGGAGGTTGCCACCAAGTCAAAAGTAGGTGAGCAGTTAAATTGTGCAGTAAGCTTATTTTGGAAGGAAAATTCTGTCTGTACCCAGAAAAAGCCATTATTGTCTGAGCTCCCATCTGTGCCCATTTGTGGGCTAAAGACATAGATGCAGAATAAGCTACTTCTTTTGAACATACCCTTCATTAAAAGGACAGGATTAGTCATTGATTAATATTCAGCATTCATTATTCTCCCAGAAAGAAAGGCACCCATTTCTAAGAGTCAAGCCTGAGTTTCTTCAAGACATTTCATGGGGAACACTGAGGCTTGGTCACACTTTTGTCATGTGTTGAGGACCACAGCCCTTAAGAAGTACTGTTCCATGATGTGAAATTGCATAGAGTCTGGTGGGTGTTATAAACCTACATTTTGAGCAAGCAGTCTTAAGACCCTACAGTAGTCCCACACTAAAGGTCCAATTCTCCACCCAAAAGCACTGCCTAGAAACCACCACCTGGAAAATTGATAATATTGAGTGTCTTGGGATACAAGAATTAAATCAGAACTATTAAAATATTGGTCTGAGGATTTTTTGTGTCAGAATTGGTCATTACTGTAAAGTTTTGTGAGGAAAAATCTGTTTTCCTACAACAACTTCTTTGTCAGGGCATGTTCTGTTTAACATCTTGCTGATTGATCCCGGATACTCTGGTATGAAACCACAAGGAAATCCATCTGCAGGAAGCTGCAGATGATGCTCTTCCTAGTGGCTGACGAACCAGGGCACTGGTAGCACATAAAACTGTGAGAAATGAAGGCAATTCAACACGTGCAACAGGAGAACAAAAATCTCAACTGTCGGGCCACCAATTCCTGCTGGTCTGCCACGTAAAGGCACACGTGGCCATCTGAGGGAAGTCACCGAGTTGACTTGGACTGGATGGCATTTATTGGGGTCCTGCTCCTCCCACCTCTGCCTGCAGTCTGCCTGGCAAAGCAAGAACATGGCCTTTCTGATGCTAAACACAATACTGCTGCTGAAAACCTTGCGCAAGTCCTCGTTTGGGTTTTTCATGGGCTGTTTTCAAAGCCTGCCTCCCTCCCTGATTTCCTTCGCAAGGCACGATTCTGTCGTGGGCACAGGCAGGAAAAAAATCCATTCTTTCAAAAGCGGATAATCTGGTTTGTTTCTATATTGGTGTTTATTTTATGACAGTGTAACAAAGCCTGTAAATGTTGTTAAGCCAGAGTCAGTATTAGCAATGGAAATAATTACTACCGCTTTAACTGACATTTTGTTAATGTTACTGTAGCGCTGTCTCATGAGTCATGACAGGATGGAAATTAATTTGTCACTGCTGTAGGTCTCTTTCTCTTTACTATAAAGCCAGTTTCTCCTCTTACATTCATCTGCTCGAGTGTCTGCAACAGAACTAATAAACCAAAAACATGCTTGAACATCCTTGTACGTGCTGCTGACTCCGTGGCCAAGGCATTTTAAATGTCATTTAGCTTAGGTAATGGAACAGTTGTGTGAAAACTGAGGCCCTGGTGAAGGCACCTCTGAAATTCACAGAAAGGCTCTGGACTCCTTCAAGCTTAGAAAAGGTATATTTTTACAGTCTTCGCAAAGAACTTTGCTTCTGAGGACTTTGTGATATAGAAGTTGTGCCTACGCAAAAGTGGAACTCATTTTCTATCAATTCACAGCAAAGCTAGCTGTGAATTGAACGGGCCAGCATGGTGGTACATGGTGTCCATGTGGTCCTCCGGGCAGCCCGCAGCGGTTCTTCATATCTTCATATCCTTTGCAGGACACCTTCTTCTTGAGATTCAATGGCTTCTTGATGAAAAATTAAATACAGCAGGACTATATAAAGAATAAGCAAAAAACAAGATATATATTCTACATGGTGATGACAGGAGGTCCTTGCAATTGTTGTGGCTGGAGCACAGGGAATATGAGGGAAGATGGAGGGAGATGGGCTGCTTCATTCAGAGGGAGAGGATGGAGAAGGAAGACCTTTTTCCAGCCAGACTGCGGCGCACAAGAAACAAGAGGATGTGATTCACAGAAAGGAACATTCTGGTTTACCTATTAAGAAAAGTTTTTCACAGTGAGGGTGCTCAGTCACTGGAAGAGGGGCTTGGAGAGCCTGTAGGATCTCCAACCTTGGAAATATTCAAATTTTGACTGTTCAAGGCACAGAGCAACCTTCTTCATGCAGGGGGTTGGACAGACAGAAGTCTCTTCCCACTTCAGTTATTCCATGAGTTAATGAACTCTTTGGAAGGTTTGTTTGTTTGTGTGTCTGAAGAACAGGCTTCTGATCCCTGTTTGGGTTCTCTGCCTTGGATTTAGCAAACTCGCAGAGTTTCAAAGTCTCTGACCAGCTTTCCATATAAGGTTTTTTTATTCCTCTTTATCCTAAAAAATCCAATGGGAGAAAATAGGTGGATTCTCAGACAAAAAAAAAAATAATTATGGTGAAAATGTCTCTTCACTTTTTGTTTGCGTGTTGAACAGGGAATTTGTTCTATTTGTGCATCCATTTTGCCGTTATTCATGGATATATTCAGCCTCTTCTGCAATACACCCAAACTTCAGCAGCCTGTTCAGTCCCCAGCCAGTGGCATAACCTACATTTCCCAGTGTGGATTATTACTGAGCCAGATGCAAACTTAGCTGACTTCATCTGGCACTCTCCAGATCTGCTTCCAAACTCACTTTCTAAAGGTGAATAAATAGGAGTGCTAGAGCTAGACTGTTTCTACTGATGAGCTGTTTCTCATTTTCAGAGCTCAAAGAAGCCTTTCTCTGTTGCTAAATGATTTTAATTTATATATTAAATTTAGCCGTTACTGAAACTTGAATTTGTTGTAAGTTGGGGGAGCCTACTTTGGGGATTTTTGTGATGTTTTTAATGTCTGAAAATGACGCAGTCAGAAAAGCTGGAAGAAATTAGACTTACGATGAAAAATGACTTTTTTTTTTATAACAGACTCCAGCAGTGAGGTCTGAGGAAGCCTGAGGCTTTCATCCACATGTGCAGGAATCTAGTTTTGTCCCTGGGAAAGCATGTCTGCTTTCAGTGACCAGCAAAGAACCATAACCAACACCAGTCCTGCTCTGTACTTCAGGGGCAAGACCTGGGCCCACAGCACACCTCCCTCTGCGCCCTTCGCCCAGGCTGCGCACCGCTCCGTGGCCAGAATGCCTTTGGAAGAGGATAGCCCACTTTCAGCACCGGCTGTACTCTCCCTGCAGCTTGCACACAGGGCATACGCATCCACCCCTGAAAGGGCCTGTGGACGTAGGAAGTGTCAGACTTCTTTTTGTTGCTTCAAACATGTAGCTTAACGCATAAATGTTTCATTATCCCAGGATGTGCTTTGACAGTACACAGAGGAAATAACTGTAGGCTTTCCAACTCTGCAAACTCCATTTTTTCAGGTGAAATTTCAGCTCTTGAAACCAGATCCTGTTGTGAAACTCCTTCCAGAGGGCTTCCTGTGAGCTTGATGCATATTCCATAAGCTGTGAAACAATATAATATCCCCCTCATGACAGGGGTAAACTACACCATTCTCCTCATCGCACCAGGGGTGTCTGTTTTTTAGCACTGCAGCAATACAGGCGCATATTTAAGACCTGAGAAAACACAGAACATTGATTGCCAGGATGGTATAGACATGATAGACAAGGCTCTCTCCTGCACCACACAGAGTAGATTTATCAGAGAAGGACTGAAGGAGGGGATCACAGACCGGCGCATGCCAAATACTGCTGCTCACCTACGAGGTTAAGAGAGGTTGGCTTGACGTTCTGTCCCAGCAGCAGTTTCACTAAATGCAGTTCTGCTGGAAGACATTTCAACCTGGGGGTTTGTTTCCAAAACTGTACAAAGTTTCTCCAACCACTGCCTGAGAGAAGGGTGACCACGATGCCAGGATATTATCCACGGCTTTCACAGCACCCACAAATTAAGACCAGAAAGGCATTTTCTTAAACACTGACAGAAGAAGATGCCAAGCAGTTGGTAGAAAACTTGCAAAGGGTTTGTGTTCTGGCTGTTTTGTATCTCTTCCTCCATCCTTCAGTCCTTTGACCTCTTGACCCATGACTTTCCCAGCATACACCCGCATATCATTTCCTAAATGAATGGATCTCAATATCTGGCAAAACAGCACATCGCAGAAGTGGAGGAAAGCTGCAAATTTATTTCAGTAGTTGTTGCATTTTAGCATCTGGACACACCACAGGTCAAATGCTGTGTTACTGTGGTGATGGAAGCTGACAGTGTGCCTCCATGAACACATGAATATTTGCTTAACTAAGCAAAATGAGAAAACCTGGATTCTTTCTGTAGATCACAGAGGATTTCTGTTGATTTGGCCTGGACTGCAACAAGAGCTTTAAGACAAACAGGATTTGGCTCCTAATATATTTTTTCAGTAATACATCATCTTGCTTCCTTCAAATACAGAGAGGTTTACTCACCTTTACAGACCCAAGCAGTAGAACAGAGCACATGCAGACCAGAACAGTCCCTAAAGCTCTTGAAACATCTTTTTTCTCTTTCCTTCTTTCTTTCTTTCCTTCTTTCCTTCTTTCTTTCTTTCCTTCTTTCTTTCTTTCCTTCTTTCTTTCTTTCTTTTTCTTTCTTTCTTTCTTTCTTTCTTTCTTTCTTTCTTTCTTTCTTTCTTTCTTTCTTTCTTTCTTTCTTTCTTTCTTTCTCTTTCTTTCTTTCTCTCTTTCTCTCTTTCTTTCTCTCTCTCTTTCTTTCTTTCTTTCTTTCTTTCCTTCTTTCCTTCTTCCTTTCTTCCTTTCTTCCTTTCTTCCTTTCTTTCTGTCAGAGAGTCTTTACTTTTTCTTGGGTGCATAGATATTTTCATTGAATTACATTTTGAAAGCTGTCCAGTGTAAGATTCACATCAAGGAGAGCACTCTTGCAATTTTGACTAGGCAAATAACTTAGTCCTATTTGTCACCTTTGATCTTATTACTTTAGAAGATGTTCTCCTGAGTGATAAAGAATGGGAGGACTGACTAAGGCATGAATAAAGTCTGAGATTGTCTCTATTGCTTCTTCAAGCTGCCTGTAACCGAGCAGCTCATTCTTTGTGACCATTACTTCTTGGTTTCTTTGAAACACTTGCTTTGGGTTTTAGCAGCACTGATTTATGAGATGGGGGGTGACTGTTCGTGAGCAATTGCATGGAAATCATCAACTCAAAGGCTACCAAACACTTGTCAAATACTAACAAGATCCCACCAATAAAATCTGAGACGTGTGTGAGCCAGTGACCTAGAGGTCACGAACATTTTCAGTTAAGACCAGCTCTGACTTTCAGCCCTTCTTCTGGTTTCTCTTTACATGCAGCCCTTTCACTGAGCATGAGATATAAAGAAATGGTTGCATTTTGGAAATAGGATGGCCGCTGCCTGACCTCGTCCATGAGTAAAACACAGGTGCAGGTGCTCTAGTTGTTTCCTCAAGTGAATATTGAACAATTTTAATTCTCCAGGAAAAATCTTTTTCCTAAGCTATGTCATATATAGAAGATCTCATCCAACTATTGACCTCTCATGGAAGGCTAAGCATCTGTTCCTTAGAGCATCTTCTGCTCTGCTTGAAACCACCTTATGCTGTTCTTTGTGAACATACTGACATCTCCTGGTTGCATTGGAAACTGTGCTACAAGGAAACGAGCTCGTGTACAAAAGATGAGCTTCTGCAAGAGACACTCCAATTTTTTACATAAAATTGTATTGCTTTGGCTTATT
>VXAA01005310.1:345936-373926 GCA_013399115.1 Anseranas semipalmata
AATGGATATGAAAAAGTCTGCTGTTTCCAAATTGCCCGAACAGACTCTGAAGGCTGGAGCAGTCTAGTCTGGGCATTCACAGGTCCTGGCACTGCCACCAATGGCAGGACTCAAATCCATCTCCACCATTCACTTCTCTGTCTTCAGACGGAGATAGGTAAAGTACTTGTCAGGGAGATGCTGAGTCGGTGTGACTCAGCCTTGTTTTTCTCCCCAGACTCCTGCAGATATACTTACACATGCACTGGTCCAGACCACTGCTGTGATCACACATGCCTAGAAGATCAGTTTTGTTCATGCCAGAGTGCATTTCTAAAAAGCTGGCTAAATCAAGACAAAAGACAGCCGAGTGATGTGTGAAATTCAGGCTACAAATGATCTCTTTTGCCACTGCTTTAATAAAGTCTATGCTTGGAGTTTAGATAAAAGTTTTATTTTGGCTTATCTTCTAGGAGGTTCCAGATACAAATGAAACTCCTGATGTGTTGTGGTTTTTGTTGTTGTTTTTTTTGGTGGTGGTGGTGGTGGTGATGGTGGGTTTTTTTTGTTTGTTTTTTATTTTTTGTTTTTTTTTTGTATACCTGAAGTTTGTTTTGTACACCTGAAAGAAGATGATCTGTTTTTTTTTTCCTTTCTTTTATTTTTGCATTGCTCAAAGCACAGTTCTTTCTGAACTTTAACTGCTTGTCAGATAAGAAAAATGTCCAGATTTTTCAGCAGCTCTATTATATTGATTTATAGGACCAGCAAATATACTCAGCTTTTTAGTAAACATAGCTCAGCACTAAACCTTCTAACAATGCCTAATTTGGTTTTCTGCTATTCTAGTCAACGAAATGCTGTTATTATACTGGAAATGAGAAGGAAGTAAGATATGCCACTTTTTAAAAAATACCTCTCTGCATATAGGCTTAAGTCACATTTACATAGCTATTTCCAAGCCATCCTGTGTAAGATATAAAAAGCCTAGAATGGTGCCTGATTCTGAGCTCCACTTAGCCATGTTAAGTGCTGCCTGGTGAAGGGCACTGTGTAAAATCTTCTTGCATATAACTTCAGTTAATTAGTCTGTTTCAAGCAAATTTAACCCTGGGTGCTGGTCCTTGGCCATCTCACGTATGTCTGAAGGAAGCGTGTTTTCCTCTTAGGGGCCACAGTGGTGCCTTAGGCTCATGGGGAATGAGGGAAGACCACTATGGCCATATCTGCTTCCTCCACAAAGCCAGAAATCAGCAGAGCCAGGACATTGCCAAGGGCTGGGGAGGCCCGCTGAAGTGATTTTGAGGCTGTGCTGTAGGCGGCTTGGTGTGGGCTTTTTCAACAAAGAGCTAAAAGGGGAGGCTTGGCTAAAAGACTCTGCAGATACTGTGTTTGTCTCTAGGGGTCATTCACACACTGCTGGTTTATCATGGAGCTACTCCAACTCAGCTAAGCTGTCACTTGCTGGCTTCATGGGAAGTGTTCTTTTGCCCCCATGACAGCAGTATTCACAGGAAGCAGGAGGGGGCAAAAAGCATGAAAGCAAGTAAGTGAAATTAAAGGGGTAAAATAGCTGAATTGTTTGAGTCAAGGAGATCTGGAGACAAAGAAAGAAGATTACATGATAAACACCAACCTGAGAAGAAAGTCTAGCAGGAGGAGCCCAGGAGATTTTGCTGTACAGGAGAGGTCAGTTTTCTGGGGAGAGTGAACAGCAGAGGTGCATAAGCTGCCCTGTTTGCTTTCAGAAATACTGCTATTTCATACATTTTATTAAAAATGTCTCACATGGAGTGAGAGCAAATCCAAGGTGTTGCTGTCACGAGAGGGACTGCGGCAGGCAGAGGAAAGTGTTTCATGTCCTATACTCGAGACAAGCTTAAATTGTCCCTCAGACAGGTGCCCTGAAGTGAAAGAAGGGACCAGGGATGTTCTTAACACAAGTGATGATTATGTGACCGATTTCTATCTCTATCAAACACTGAGAGGTGGATCAGATGTTCATAGTCATACATTATGCATAGGAGTTATCCAAAACAACCTGCTGGAAGCACAAGACCCTATCTTAACAATGAGGTTAGGGGTTTGCTTAAAAGCAAAGAAGAAGCATACCAGCTACAGAAAGGTGGCCAAATACCCATTGAGGACTACAGGAACCTTGCTTGGGCATGCAGGGATGCAGTCAGGAAGGCTAAGGCTCAGCTAGAACTGAAATTGGCCAACAATGTCAAGAACAACAAGAAAGGCAGTAAGCAGAAGTACAGGGAAGACATAGGCCCATTGCTGAGCAGGGCAAGGAAACCACTACAGATTAGTAATAGTTTATATTACTGTTAATATTCTATTACTATTTGATAATAAAGAATGCTGACAAGGCAGAGGTTCTCAACACCTTCTTCACCGCTGTCTTTACTGGAGTAGCCAGACCCCAGATCACAGGATCAAGTAGCTACAACAATGCATGTGTCAACCCTCCAGTAGTGGAGGAAGGGCTGGTCTGTGGCACCTTGCAAGAGCTCAACCCATGTCAACGTACAGGCCCAGCCAGGATCCACCCCAGGGTGGTGAGAGAAGTGGCTGACATTGTTGCAAGGTCCCTGTCTATAATTTTTGAAAAGTCATGGAGTTCAGGGCATATCCCTGATGACTGGAAGAGAGTAAATGTCACATCCACCTACGAGAATGGCCCAAAAGAGAACCTAGGAAACTCCAGGCTCATTAGTCTTACTTCAGTCCCTGGGAAAGTAATGGAACAAGTCCTCCTGGAAACTACTGCAAACCAAATGAGGCAGGTGACTGGCAAAAGCCAACACAGATTTACCAAAGGTAAATGATGACTGACCAACCAAATCACCTTCGATAACAAAATACCATTTTCTGCTGACATGAGGAGAGCAGTGGATAATGCCTACCTGGCCTGCAGCAAAGTGTTTGACACTGTTTTCCACAGCCTCCTCCTAGACAGACTGGCAAGATTCAGATTGGGTGGGTGATATGTGAGATGGGTAGGAAATTGCCTAACAGGCCACACTCAGAGGGTGGTGATCTATATTTTTTTCTCAGGCTGGCAACCTGTCACAATTGGGGTCCCCCAGGGTTCAATACTGGGCCCGATTCTGTTCAACATCTTTATAAATGATCTGGATGATGGGATTGAAGACTCCCCAAACAAGTCTGCTGATGACACTAAGCTGGGTCATCACTAAGTGAGGTGGACACATCAGAAGGGAGAGTCACCATACACAGAGACCTTGACAGGCTGGAAGAGTGGGCAAGCAAGAACTGCATGAAGTTTAACAAAGACAAGTGCAAGGTTCTGCACCTGGGACAACATAACCAAAAAGGCAAGTACAGGCTAGGAACTCAGTGGCTAGGGAACAGCATTGCTGAAATGGACCTGTAGGTCCTTGTGGACAACAAGCTGAACATGAGTCAACAGTGAACGTATGACCTGAGAAGGTCCAAAGGAGGGCTACAAAGATAATCAAAGGGCTGAAGAACCTGCCCTATGAGCAAAAAGTGAAGGAGTTAGGACTTCTCACTCTGGAGAAGAGAAGGCTTCAGGGGGACCTTATTACAGTATTTCAGTACTTAAAGGGTGGCTACAAAAAGGATGGAGGCTCTCTCTTTAGAAGAAGGCAAATGAAGAAGACAAGGGGCAGTGGGTAAAAACTGCAATGGAAGACGTTTCATCTTGATACAAGAAAGATATTTTTTACAGTGAGAACAATCAAACAACCTCCACAGGAACATGGTAGAATCCCTATCACTGGAGGTCTTCAAGATTCTTTTGGACAGGTTGTTAAATAATCTCATCTAGGCTCCCTTTTCCCACAAAAGGTAGGAGCTGATGGTCTTTTGAGGTCCCTTCCAACCTGGGCTGTTCTGTGATTCTATGATCCTATGATCCTATTACAACAGTTGGTGTGTTTGGACATTTGATGTGTTTGTGTGACAGAAGAGCAGCACCTGGCAAAGACCAAGCCCAGAGAGCCTGCAGCTGCTCACCATGGGGCACAGTGCCTCCATCATGGGTCAGGGTGCTGTGCAGACAGCTGCCTTGCCCTTCACTGGCCAGTCTTCATCACTGGCACCCCAGAGAAACGGTATTTGAAACACATAAGGCCAAAAAGTGCTTATCTAGGAACAGACAGATATTTCTAAATCCTCTCCCTACTTGAGACAGGGGGAAGTTAACTGGAGGCCCTGGTACTACTCATTATGCTAGGGAGCTCACCCAGAGGATACTGCAGTGCCTATATTTTAAAAATGTAATGTGTAAATGTTTGTTTGTTTGTTTGTTTTTGTCTGCAATGTGTTGTGAACAGCACATTGGTTGTCAGCTCAAAACTGGTGTTGAATGGTGTATTCATTCCAGTTCTTCAGAACATATAGGAATTCCTTGTCTAAAGCCAAGCTACCCTTTGTGGATACTTAGGGATGGGGACAGATCTGGGACTCGGGCTATAATTGTCATGCAGGTCCCTGCAGTGATGCTTATTACAATGCAGCTTAAATTGCCTCAGAAAGGACCATGTAACCATAGCAGACATGGTGCAGGAGGCAAACTGCATGAGCCAGAGCAGTTGTTCATTGTGGTATTACAGGGGAAGAGCTGTTGCTTGCATGTTAAAATTAACTTTTCATGGTTGGAAGGCTCAATTTGTTTATCCGAGAGAAAAAGAGATTGTACCTCTGGTCTTTCCTGATACTGCACAGGGTGTATTTCTCCCAGCTCCAGCATTTGAGAAGTTGTAAAGAGTGTTTTACTCCAAGGGGGATCCGTGCTGTAGACCTCAGCAAGGTCTGTGCAATGCTGCAGATCACACTGGGTCTGCTGAATTTTGAGTGTTTCGTGATGGGTTTTCATAAGAGCACAAGAACGCACAGGCTTGGAGAGAAGACATTAGCAGCCTTTGGAGGACAGGGAGGTCTCTGTCAGAAAAGTGTGAGACTTCGCTGTTTACAATCTGCATTTATAAAGTGTCATAAAACCCACGTCAGCCCCTCCTCCTGGCTTTCCTCCCTAGTCCGGCTGAACGTTAATGGCGTCCACACAGGAGAGGCCCTGGCAGGACGCATGGCCACCCACAGCAAAGAGGGCCATGTGTGGGCTCCTTTGATCCGGATGATAGGCAGATTTTGTGACAGAGGGGGCAATAAGCAAATGTCAAACTGTCCGCTCTGGCCAGAAAGAAGCCTCGTGGGGAGCTGGTATGTAGCTGGGTGAGGAGGCTGCCCTGCAAGTTTTGCTTCCCTCAGGTCTCTCAGTTGCTCTCCTCACCTCTGTAACGTACTCTGCTCTCCTTCCCCAGGTGACCTCAAAGGCCTGTGGGGGAAGGGATCAAAATAAAACTGCGGTAAATTGTTGTTTCAACTCATGAAGTCCCTGACAAGGGAGAAATAAGAGAAAATAATAGAAAGAAATAGAAGATGCACACAGTTAGGACTGGGAAAAGTTCTCATCTGCTTCAACCAGATTTTGGATCGGCCCTTCATAACTAGATTTTGTCCTCACCATTTTCAACAAGATTCTCTGTCCCTTCTCCCAAGATGTTGTGACACCAGCATTTCTGATCGATGTCTCTGCCCATGCATCTGCCAGCGCTTCAACTGCAGGGCCACCTCCTGCACTGCGGCCCTCATGGCTGAGTCGTGACAGAAGTGATCACAGACACTGGAACCAGTCAGACAGAGGGGAAGATGAAAAAAAGAGATGGACAAAATATTACGTTCCTGCCTCCTCAGCTGAAAAACTGTTTATTCTCCTGACATCCTGACAAAGAGAGGAAAATAACTTCTGAAAAACAATAATATTTGGTTGAAACAGAAACAAGATCTCATTGATTTTTAAACAGAAGTGGGTATTTATGAAGTCAGAATCCATTTGGATAAACATAATTTTAAAAGTGTTAGAATAGAACAGTTTGACATTTCTAACAGGCATTTCCAAGAAAGTTGCTCTAAACCATCTATTTCCTTGCAGTCTCAAAACAGACTATTCTCTCTGGAAAAGACTTCATCAGAAAACTGCCACTTCTTGTTGCCTGCTCATCAGTGCAAGTCTTCTTCCTACGTCCCAAATGACGGGAAGACGTGAGACTATGTTTGCGGGTAGAAGTGACCAGCTGCTTGGCTTATTGACTTCCTTCTCCTTTTCTGTGTTGCTTATTCCAAATCACTTCTGGGTAGAATAAAAATCTTTGAACATTTCCATAACTCGTAGATGCTCAGATTCTGCTCAGAGACATTAGGCACTACAGTAATTTCAAATATCAGCACACCTACAGTATGTAAATATTTGTAGTCTGCATAAATTTATCACTGACTTTCTTGGATCCACCACCATACCTTGAGTCCTGGATACGGAAAAAGATCATACAACATGTACAAATGTCTGAAAAGTGCCCTTTTTTGCAGGTATATTGCAAAGCATTGCTCTGACTTACTCCATCAATCTTCAGCTCTAGTTTCAAGCATGTTCTTTTCAGTAGAACCAGATGTCTGCTGGCAATCACAGAAATTGGTCTTTTTTAGGTTGTGTTCATGTTTTAAGAGAGCAGCTACATTTGTGACTTTCCAAGAAACTACTGTTGCTTGTGAGCTGCCTGCAGTTTAACCTGAGCATCACCAGAGGGTAGTAGGAAGCATTGTTGCAGGTCTTATATAGGGATTGCTGCAGATTTTATATAGACTGCCTTGCCCTGCATTTGTTCTCTTGGTCCGCAAGGGATATTAATTTACTGTCCTTATTCTTTTGAAAGACGGCATGAAAAGAAACTCAACAGAAAAAAAAAAAATCAAAGACAACATGAGAAAACTTCATCAGAATATCCTTGGTGCTCTCTCTTGCGTGGGATTTGTGCAACACTGCTCAGATTTAGATTTAGCAGGAAGACTGGACTCAGTCTTCTCATGCACTAGCACTAGCAGTTACTAGTCTCTGATATTCTAGCTTCAAGAGCAAAGTCACTGAAATAGGAACCTGTCTGCTACACATTTCATTCTTGCTTCCATGGAAAGTAGTTGCTAAAACATTGTTTTCCAGGATGCTTTTTACACTGCTTTGTACAGTTGCTGCCTGGAGGTGAGTTCATGCGGGCCCCAAGGTGCATCCTTCTATGCAATAGCACAGAATTGTTTTCTTCTTGGCAGTGATGACCTTTGGGGGCCTCCCAGCTAAGACCAAAGTACTTCTATTCAAAAGACTAAGCAAATGAGCAAAAGAGAGTCATATATGTCCCCCAGGTGCATTTAAAACACTTTCCAGTCATTGGCACAGTAATAGAGAAGAGTAATGTTCATAGGTGCAGTGGCATGGGTTCTTCACTGCTGCCTTTGTGGTTTTCATTTGGGAGTGTTCTGGCAGCATCCTACAGAGTATCCTCTGTGTGAAAAGAAAGGACTAGCCTGGGTAGAGATACACACCTGGTCTAGCAGCTACTGCAATGGGCTGTGTCTGGCTTCACTGAACCAAGTTCTTGGTCCTGCTGTTCTTCCTCAGTAACCTTTGCTCACAGGGGGAAGGGAGATAATATTTTATGCCCCATATAAAAATCGGTATGGACATGAACTGGTGTTTGACAGCTGGCTCACAGAACCATGAGCTGAATGGTTTTGGTAAATTTCCACTAGATGATGCTGTAGCCATTTCAAGGAAAAGAGGCTGTAACTATTAGAAGGGGAAAAATACTTCCTTAGTTTTAACTACATATTTAACTGAAGCATTGTTTCTGCTCATCAGTTCACACCCGAGCCCTACTGTTCAGTCTTATACTCAAGGTACTCTAAACAAGGTATTTTTCCATGTATGATCAGCCTAGATGACCACCCAGCTACTTAACACTGAGGATAATCAAACCTGGGTGGTAGCAGACTTCCAGAGCTAGCCTGCATTTCCAGCTCTTCTGCCTGTCTCCTCCTTTCTTCTGCATGGGACATTATCTAGGGTATCCTAAGATCAGAGCTCGGTGGTCTATTTCCAGCACATGTCCAGAGCAGCCAAGCAGGGCAAGTGTCCAAAAATCCTGCTTCATTTAGCTGGAAGCTGAAATGACTTTTCTGGTAAATCTGTGATGTGGTAGCAATGGGGATCGTAATTTTGGGAAAACAAACCCAAATTGTGATCTTTTATATCGTAGTGGTTCAGAAAAAAAAGAGAGAGAGAGAGAGAGAGAGAGACAGAAAGAGAGAAAGGAAGTTGTGCACATGTTCTCTGTGGAGTGAATTTCTTAATGACACTGTAATTAAGAGCGGCTTCTGCCAAATGCTGTTTACTTTTTGCTGTCAGATCTGTCTGAATTAATCATAAGCAATTCGACTTAAAAGTGAGACTTGTTCTCCTCTGCTTGCTGAGTGACACACAAACCAAGTGTGAGAAACAGCCTGCCAATGGCTCCATCAGGCAGCCTGCTTCAGTACAACTTCTGAAAACTAAATGATACTTTGCCAAGACTCCATCTTAGCCCATGATCTCTCCTACTGCCCTCCCATCGATGCAGTAACATGGCCATGGCATGGAGAAGGCTTTGTTCTATAAAATTCCCATCTGTGGAGCAGATCTTGCACTGACAGCATGTTCAAGAGAGAAATAAGGCAAAAACCTTATTTCAGCCCACATTGGCCACACACGGTTTAGGACTGAGGGAAATCAAGCCTGGATGACAAGAGATATGAATATGTGGGGGACACACGAAGCTAGACAGTACACCGATGGACTAGAAAAATACAAAGGAGTGGTACACCAGATTAAATTAATTGTGCTCACTTCCAGCATCATGACATGTGTTAGAGGATTTAATGCAGAGTGTTCATGGGGTAGCTAGGCTCTTGGAAAAGCAGTCTTTAGTCTCTCATCCTGTGATTACCTCCTTTCTCTGCAGTGATCTGATCTGTATTGGTGGTATTTATTCTGCCTTCATAAATAAATTAAGGAATACATGTTAACACACATACTTACCTCACAAAATAGAACTGCCCTGTGGAAAATACGCTCTGGCTTTTTTTTCTTTTTCTTCTTTCCTCGGGGCATCTGATACTAAGTGAAGATATTTGATTTGTCGTTAGCCGCCCAGGAACTTCAGAAGGAGCAGTTAGATCCATATTTGACCAAGTCTCATATTCAGTACTGTAACCTTCAGGGCGCTGGTTGTTGAAGCAGTAGTGGTTATAGCAGTAAATACTTCAGCTCATCATCCTTGGTAAAGTACAAACTCTTTCTAATCGCAACCAAAATAGGAGAATTCTTTGTACTCTAATTAACACAGCTGCAAAAAGTGAAGAACTCAAATGAAAGTGAAATATCTTTGAGTTAATGTTTCCTGGATAAACTGTTGACAAATAGGAAGGAAAAATACTATTTTAAAACTATGGATATAACAGGAGAAGTTTAGCATTGTTTAAGTGATCTCAGCTGCCTCCATATGAGCAGCCAAGGTGATGCTCAGGAGGCCCTTGGCCTCACCAGTAGGTTATGTATGCCCCAGACAACCACCATCCATTAATTTCCCCCGTGTGCTTTCTAGTGGACGGATGCCTGTGGCTGGATGAATGATTGGAAACAAAAGTTTTGTGCCAGCCTTTCTCCACTTGACCCCATGGAGAGAAATTACTATCCCTGTTCTGCTCCTTCCCTGCCAGCATGACTCCTTTCTTTAAGAGAAAGGAGCAAGGAAACTTCATAAACCAACATATTAAAGCAGAAAATCCCATGTCGCCCGGGAATTCTTACAAGTTAGAGCAACCAGAATGTAAATATCTGCATGCATCTGCCTTGAGTGAATTAAATCACACCCTTCGTGCCACTGCTTTTACATACTGGTGATTTGTGGCTCTGCTTAGCAGTACTGCCATAGCGCATATAATGAGTTGCTCCATGAGCCAAAGAACTAACATCCCCATATTCTGTATTTCTTGCAGGGATTCACCAGCACCCAAGAAATGCCCACTCCCAACACCATGTGCTTTCTGTTGCTGAGGGTTCCCACTGTGCTATTTGGCTTCTCTGATGCCTATTAAAGGTTAAGCTTGTAAATCTGTCTTTCCTTCTTAAGGTGTCTCTTCTCCCAAAGTCTGCTTGTTCCTAGGAAGCTTACAGTAACTCAGTACTTGCTAATGTCGTTGAGATTCTCTAATACTCTGGAATGAAGGGTTGATATTGTTCCTCAGGTTCAAAGCTTATGTTGAATGCACACTTTACGCATCCACTGTCACTTAGTTTCCTTATGCTGAAAAGGTGATAAACACAATATTAGAATTAATCATTGACCTGCTTATAAGCAGAGTGCTTGCAGTTAATTTCAGCTCCAAAAGCCATAAAATGTGTGTATGTGAAAATGACAACCTGATCTGACTTCAAATCTGCTTATGATAACACAAGTTTAGTCGGGAGAGATGACTGATGCTGTTGTAGGCTGAGGTGGGACATGGGAACTACACAGGTACATGTGGAGAATGGAAATCACCTGCTTATTGGTGATTTTTTTTAACATAAGGCCCCAATTTTAGGTTGGCACCCCCACTACATCTGAAATTTCATTGTCAGTTGATAAAAATGGGTGTGATTCAAGGAGAGGTTCGCAATAGACTCTAGATTGTTTTTACCGCCAAAGAAAGCAACTGGCCCACCAGCTGCCTCTCTTGGGTTGCAAACGAAGGGGGCTGAATACACTGCAGCATGATAGCCCTTAGTTCTCATTTTGGGTATTAACTGTATCGTGGTCTTAGAAATCTACAGGATTTTGCACAGCCATCTTCTGCCTTAGCACTGCTAATGCTTTCTCTACAAAATCCTTGTCAGTTTGACAGAAAGAGCTAAATCTATGCAAAGATACTTTATGATTTAACTGTCACTAGTATGGTGAAAATCTGTTCTCTGGCACCTCAAAATCTTTAAGTCAGGTCTTATGGCTGTGATCCAGCCAAGCATTTAGTATGAATGTGCCCTCTAAGCATGTGCATTGTCTTATCAGATGCAAGCATTTGCATAATTAAGAGCTATCATAACAGAAATGGTCTCTCCATTGCATATATAAGAATTCATCTCTTCAAAAAGGATGTCGAATATCCTCTGTGTGTACTTTTCATTGTTGCTCATCTTTAATAGAAAGCTTCTCCAAGAACATTTTTTGCAATCAATGACCTGGGAACAAAGATTAAGAAATGCCCCTGCAAATATGAACAATGCCAGTTTCAAGTTACTGTGAACTTGTATACAGTCTGTACAAGTCTTTCATAAGTTTGCATAGCAGGGTTTGTTCTGCATTATTTTTGGAAGTTGGGTGGGGTTCCTCCTCTGTCAGACATTTCCAAATCTCTTTTGCACTCTGTACAGGGCTCTCAGGCTATCCCATCTCTTGGGTGGTATCTCTAGGTCTGTCTGCTGTTCCAAGGCTCTGACCTAACAATTGTTATGTTTAGACAACGCCTCTGGGAGCGAGTTTTCCTTCTCTGTCTGTCTTTAAGATGGGTGGGAAACAGACTTGCAGCTCTCAGATATGCCCAACGCTTCTGTTCTTGCTGACTCTGTCCAGGTTAGCATGATGCACAAACACACTCAAGAACACAACTCCCACAGTGACAAGCTAGATAGGGCTTACAGCAGAACATGTCCTGCTACATTAGCAAGTGCCTTGTTCTTTGATAAACTGTAAAGCTGCTCTATCATGTGCTTGTTGTACTTTGAGGCACCTGAAGGAAAAAAGATTTTCCATCCTGGCACTGTTGAACAGACATTGTAAAAGTATTGACCAGCTGACAAGTGGGGGAAACATTCCAGTTATGTAAACAGATGGGAAATATTTTTTTCTCCAGCATTCCTAGAATAAGCTGGGTTTAGCTTAGTCCATAACTTAACTTTTTCCCATTGCTGCCTCCACACATGCAAACCGGTTCCTTTACAATCACCAGCTGTCAGCCATTGAAACAAGGGGTTTCACTGCATTCTTTTAAAAGCCAGCAGAATATTTTGAGAAGACATCCCATGACCAGTTCAAAAATGCATTTCAAAGGATGTAAAAACTACCATACAGGGTGAGGCCAAACACTGCTCTGTGCCGAAGCTCATTTCCAACAGTGGCCACTAGTGACACCTTAAGAAAACTGTGCAACTGGACAAGTTAAAATATCTTCTTGCAAAATGTCTCAGCTTCCAGCATCCAACAGCACAACAACTTTCTGTCAGAGCAACTACTGAGAGTAAACCTGAAGTACTGAGCTCAATAGACTTTAATTGCCATACATAGTTCTCTCCACTGAATCTGCTGAACCCATTTATATTATTGTCCTCTAAAACATTCTATGCTAGGTGAGTTTCAGAGTTTACCTTCTGCAGCGTATGTAGTGGAGAAGACATTAAAAAGGAAGAAAGAACTTATTTCTGTTGGTTTAAATTGGCTGCCTCAAATTTCATGTCTGTTGCCTTTAGCACTTGAATTATTAACAACACCAAATTCTCCACCCTCTGCGCTTATGCTTTGTATAGTTGTATTCTCAATCATCACTTTCCCAGGAGCAAAAGTTACTTCACACATTTAATGATTTTTCTGTTCTTTTGTTTAGTTTGACTTTGAGATGAGGCAAGAGGATGGACATGTGATAATACTGATGTGGCTACATGACAGATTTATACAGGGATGTAATGCTTTTTATTCTGCTCTCTATCTGTAACTATAAGAGGAAGCTGAAAGGATTCCTTTTTAATGATTTTTTTTTCAACATATACAGGGACTTGAAATTCATGAAGTGTAAGAATACTGTCACAACACATAGTGTGCTCTGATATTTCTTCATTTAGATTGTATCTCCATCTGGACCACAACAGTGAAAGACAGGTGGAAGTTACGCTTGATGTAAAACTACAAATCTGTTAGTTGTCTGGATTTTCATTTCTTCTACAGCTCAGGCTCAGTTCTTTGCTCACCCATCCAGGAATGGTGCCTGCAATGTATGCTGCAACCAGTCCAGTTCTAAATCCTACTAAACTGACTGCACCCTGTTAGCGAAACTGTCACAGATTTGCTGGTTCATTAGCTTTTGAAACTCAGCTTTAATGAGTAACTACTGGACCTCTAACCTGGATTGCAACTGCTTCACCTTGTCTTGATTCCTTCAGATGCATTTCAAACAAAAGAGAGAGAGCAGAACAGACAGCTTGATTCACCTATTTGCTAACTAGCGTCAGCATGGTCCTCAAAGTAAGGCTGCTCTGGCATGCCAGAGATAGTGAAAGACCCACATAAGTAAACAAACATCTCAGAATAATAAACTGATCCACTCAATTTCCTGTATTGTCTCTTTGGAGTCAGTGGGCTCATGAGGCTCCTAAGTGATCAGGAAAAAGACAACCAGCTCAGACAAAAACAGAGGTTCTGCCGTAAAACAAACACACTCTGCAAGACCTATGTCAGCTGCAGTGGGTGTTATTTCACCTTCCAACCTGCAATCAAAATTGAGAATACCAGAAAAAAAAAGTGGTCCAGGAATTTTAATATATGTGGGTGTCAGGCCATGCTCAGAAGTAGCAGTTCTACTTTGGTTCTAGTATTAGCATTTCTACAGTAAAAAAATTGCAGGTAGTACATTACAAAAACTTGTTTTTCTGGTGTGCACCAGAACTGCATTTGGCGTAAACACATAGAAGTGAGGGCCATGCTCTCAGATGTTGAACATGGTCCTTTTTCTACTGAAGGCACAGAGAGCTGTGCTGAAAGGTGCGTTGCTTTGTGTGATGTATATGTCTTTTGGACCTTATCTGAGTAGCATAAAGCATTATATATACACCTGTCTGCAGTAATTATTGAAAAATTCATTGATTTGTGGAATGGCAATGAGATGCTGCCTCCCTTATATCTCTTCTATTCCTGTTGGATTTTCTTTTAAAAAGTATGTAACATGGTAAAAAATGCTGATCCCTTTTCTAATTTGGAGCTGAAGTCTGACAGTTTTTAAATCAATAGTAAATGCTGACTTACTTACTACAGTGTGTTTGGCATTTGCCTATAAGACAGTAAACCTGATTCTCAGCTTGAGATTACTTTAAAGGATTCTGGACATCCACAAAAAGCTGTATCTTCACACAGAGAAGTTTATAAACAACGTCAGAAGAACAGCATGAAACCAGTAGGTCTGTAAGCCCAAGCATACCTACAGATATGCTTGTTAAGTGTTTGGTAAGCTACTAAGAATAGTTATTCGTCCATTTAAAGAATCCAGAAACATTTGGATGGAGTAGCTGGCCATGTGAGAGTTACGGCCTTCATTCAGACTCTCCTGGGTGTGTGCATGTATGGAACTAGACTAATAATGTCAGCACTCCTTACCCAAGATACTGCTGCCTTGCTCAGTGAAAGTCTTTGTGTCTAAGGGGTCAAAAAGACAACCTAGCTGTGTTATTTCCTAGCCTCAGAGCTTTTGCAACCTGAATAGAGCCCTCAAACTTTTCAAGCACTCTTAAATATAGGATTAAGGTAGCAGACACAGACTGCATATTTCCCATGACTCCCTGGAAAAATGGTGTGCTAGACACAATATAAATTTAAAAATACTTGGAAGGCAAAAGTAGCAGAGCTTGCCAGAGGATGACTGTTTCACAACAGCTCTCAAGGTTTCAAAACTTGTTTTCGATGTGTGCTAGAGGAAAAACAAAGCTCTTCCAATGCTTTCAGGAAGTGGAATCATGACAAAATGGCCCTCCCCAGACACAGAAATCCAGGATGGACACTTTCCACCTCTCAGCAACAAATTTGTCATGTTTGGTTCAATAATCCTCTTGAATTTTTGGTGAGGCTTAATCAAAAATTGTTTTATTAAATGAGGATGGAATTTTTCTTACTTTGAAAGACCTTGGTGATCTATCAGCTCTAAACCCAGTGTCCCCTTGCTGCACCAAAGCAAGGTGTGGCATGCTCCACCACACAAGCCCTGACCCAAAGCCCAAGATGACAATAACAACACTTGTTAATAACCTTTCTAGGCTATGATTTTTTTTCTTAGATTAAATTTCTAGCCCTACATTTATAGCCCGAATATGATTCTCCCTGCTTCCCTTACCTCCCCCAAACAGACAAACAAATCTTGAGCTGAATGTAGAAAAATAGTGTTAGAAGAGTAGAGCCATAAGTTTCCAGAAAGACACATGCTGTTCGTGCTGCCTTTATCTGTTGTTGAAGTGCAGGAGCGCAGTGCATTTTGTATGTTTTGTATGTTCATACGTGCTGTGCCAGAACCTCTGCTGGTGAAGTAGGTGTCTTGCCATTTAACCTTTTGCCACAACTATGCAGACTATTTAACAACCCAGGCCCAGGAAGTTAAATTTTCTAGGCATGTTTGTGCAGTGATTTTAGCATTTTAATGTGTAAGTGGTCAAATCCTTCTATATCCAAAGCCCAGAAAAATAAATGAGCTTTCCCGTTATGTTTCATGTGACTGTTTAAGATTGTTTCATGAAACAATAACCAGTATGATTTTCCAAGGTCATGTGCATGTTAGTGACAGAATTCAAATCTAAAATGTCAATGCACTCTTAATTAGGTCAAGATGTCTGAGCAAAATTCCTTCTATGCAAAGCATCCTCTTTTCCCTGTGTAGGATAATTAAAATAAATGATGCCCATGAGAAAAGCCATGCTCTATCATCAAAATACCATTTATCTAGATAAGCTTCAAATCCCTCCTTGTTTTGTTCAGATAAAGTTCATCTGTCTTTATTTGCAATTGATGTGGCTTTGCTTAAGCTTAGTGTAGTGGTTTCTTTTTTTTTTTTTCCCCTCTGTAGCCTCCACAGTTAGGTTTACATGGCAGAAAAAAAAGGAATCCTTAGCCCTTTCTGTTCCCCAGCTGTCTTCAAGCTCTTTATCTTAACCATTTTTACTGACCTTGGTGGCCTCATTAAGAACCAAAATCCAATAAGCCACCAACAGGTCCTTCGTCACCCTGAGTTTATAAGGTGCGGCAATGGTTAGATGGCAGGGAAACACCACACTTTCCTCACAGGTATAGCAGCAGACAGCCCATTTCACTCCAGTTGTGCAGGGGGAGATGACTCGAGACAGTGAGTTGTGCCAAAGACACAGGAAGAGGACAAACGTGATTTGAAATGCAACAGTATTTGTTTTTGTAATAGATACTTCAGTTTTCTTCCTTTCCTGTATTTACATTAGAAAATACGTCCAGCCCCGCTGCTTTTTATAGGATAGTTCATGAGTAGTATTCATATCCACGCATAATAGTATATTCAACAACAAAAAGGATGGTTGGCCCTAGCCCTTAAAATTAGAAAAGCAGCCTCCCTTCTCTCCTATCATTGTGAGTAAACAAAACTAGCCTCTACAACTCAAGGCAGCTGTTTTCCTTACCCCTTCCAGGAGTTCATCATCCTTCTTCTACTCTGTGTTTTTTTCTGAGCTGTTCTCTTTGGGGTTTTCCCCAAAAATATTGTTAATCCAGAAACCTATACCTTTACTGTAAATTTCTAAACATGCTTGCAGGAGAAAGAAGAAGAAATAAGTAATGAAGGGGGAGGGATGGATGAAACAAGAAATTACACTTTCTTTTTATTTAATGGAGAAAGGAAAGTATACTAATGCTCAAGGAGGACATAACTAAATTTGTTATTTTGAAAAGCTCTTGGTTGCTGGTCTGTAATATATGCAGCTGGTAATAAATTCATAAATATTAGTACATGAAATTAGCAAGTTTTAAACCTCAAACTACTATTTTGTGGAAAGGAATGCTTTTGTAATACTTCACCCTTTCATTAAGGACAAAAAGCAGTTTCCATTATCTCCCCTCTAGTTCTGCAAACTTTACTTACGGAGTTGGAACTTTCCACTCTTCTTCTAAATCCAACCTTTTAACGACTTCAGTGAGAATTTGAGCTGTCATTGAACTTGGCTTTGATTCAAAAGAGCTTTTTTGTCTTGCAAGTCTTTCCTGACCAGGGTTACATATTTGAGCTGGAGCATTAAATGGGTGTATGCATATCAATTCCTTCATTACTTTCTGTAGGCCTGTTGGCAACTCCCTCAGCTGCCAACTCAAGATTACGTAGGACAGAACAAAGGAAAGAAGACAAATTGATAATGTTGGTGTTCATACATTACAGGAGTTTAAGAAACATGTGCAGTACCATAACTTACTCATTGTGAAGGATACCACAACAGTTAAACTCGCTTTTAGAGCTCACGGAGCATTAGACTTTCTCTTCCTCTTCCTTCCTGTCCATAAAATTTTTTCTTCAGTGTTTTACAAGTTCAGACAACTCTTTAAAAAGCATGCGAATGTACTTTGCACTTCTGTTTTTAACATTAAAAAATTCTCAAGCTGTAGTAAACAATGTACATTTGTGATACATTGTATTCCTTTTTCTTCTATTTAGTTAAACACAAGAGTGGTACACAGCTGATCAGTTTATATCTGCAAGTGGAACAGGAACACCTGCAAAAGTTCCTGGTCATGAAAACTGGAAATTTGTTAAAGGGAACAAAAGACTTTGACTCCTTCTCGTTCTTGAAGGGCTTAACACCTCACAAGGAGAAATATCTAGGGAAAGAAAGATTTTTTTCTAGGACTGTGTAAGAGATCTGGAAATAGTTTGGCACTCAATTGTCATTTCTTCGTTCCTGTCATTTTAAGTAAGTGGGATTTGTTCTGATTTTTTTTTAACCACATCACCCTGTCTCCTTGGAAGTTAAAATTCTCATCAACAGTGTAGAGAGAAGGGAAGAGAGAGGGAAAGTGAACTTCTGCTAGCATGGCTGTAGCCCACGGAAGCTGAGAAAAAGGTGGATTTATCTTCAGCAAAAAGCGCCATCTTGTAGCTAGGTCTTAGTGAACCTGGTATGCTCTATGGTAATTAGTTTACATGCAGGGCTAGGTGCTATGGATACCAACTCATTCAATTAGCTTTAAAGAGTTTACCTACACCAAGTTAATTTGGAAGGGCAGGGACTGTCACTGCTGGAAATCTGCCCATTCTTGAAGGTAATGACATTGAAGACTGTGTGCTCTCCCATAGACTAAGGATTAAGTAATAAAATCATTATTTCTGAAAATATTACTCTTTCCAGTAGAAACCCTACGATGTGATACACACTGTAAACACCTTCACCAGCTGTATTGATCAAGAGTGGATCGTGGGCTGGTACTTGCTTGTGCACAAACAAAACAACATTGCAAAAAAAAGGGAAGCAGTTGTACTTCTGGACTAGAGAATGTATTTCTCGTGGAACAATTTTGCAATTATCTGCAATTAATTGTACAAAAATAGGCAAATAATGTTTGTAAACAAGAAGCTTTCTGTGTAAACAATAATTTAAGTTGGGGTGAAAGGAGCTGTTGTTTTCATTCACAAAGGGAGGTTTCAAACCATTTATGTTCTCTTCCAACACTCCTGCTAATGTTGAGGGAGATGTTTTACGTATTGTATCTAACAAGGAATTCTGTTATTACTTTGTTGTCTCCTTCTGTGAATCCCAGTGTGTTAAAGATGTATCCAGAAATTGTTCCCAGTTGCTTGGTGTAGATACAAGTATAGCCTTGGTCCAGTCTGGATAGAAGCCTGTACGGATGCCTCCTGGTGTTTGGAGACCTAAAGGAGCTCTTTGAAGGAGCTGAATGAAATCTGGTTGTTGAGTACAGATATCAGCGTATTGCACTGATATGCTTAAAAAAAAAGGGGCAAACTTAAGTGCATATGTTTTGTGTGTACATACAAATGATGAGGACAGAAATGTAAACATTAACCATAAATGGGTGGGAAAGAAAATAACAAAAGAGAGACAAGGTACCTCTTTCTAAACAGTGCATGCTCTAGGGCCTTCTGTCCCTACCTCATGACTACTAATAAGCCCTGGTTTTTCCCCCCCTTTCCAGTGCTTGAGTAGGTATTTATGAACCAAATTTATATCCTGCTGGATATAAAAACCCTCTCCACACTGCACTAGGTGATTCCATCCCATGTTTCTAGTAAAAAACAGGTGCTTTAAGCTTCACTCCTATGACATTAAGGGGGTTGATCTAAGCTGACTTGAATCTGATAGATTCTTTTAGAAGCCCATGAGACTTCTATCAGGATCCACCAAGCTATTATAAGTCATCTAGGAAATGGGTCTGAAACTGATGATGAAGACAGCAAAGCTGCAAGCAGCAGTAGGTTGTTGTTGGAGCTGAGCTTGGTCATGCAGCAGTATTTAGCACATAGCCCTGATAACAGCTCTGTGATCTGGTATGGCCAAGAGTAAGAGACTGTTGAAGCAGAATGAAGGTTTGTTCTACTGGCTGCCCTCACCCAAAACTCTTCCGTTCCCAAGCCTCTTTCCTTCTTGGCAGTGCTTGGTACAAAGATGGCCTTTGTCTAAACCAATGACCACATCACAGCAAAAGAGTGGAAAACCTTAGATGAAATCTATCTGAAAGCCTGGTGTCTAATGCAAAACAAATCGGGGTATGACATCACAGAAATTTCAGTAGACACAGGACTGAAGGCCAAAATGAAATCATAATTTCTTAAAACCATAGTTTCAGTTAAGCACACCTGCAACAATAACAGAACACCAAGTACACATAAGTAGAACAGCTTTACAAAATGGAAGAGTACTAGCACTGAGTTGGCTAGACATGACTCTCCAATATGACTTAATATTTGCATGCCTTGAGGAAGTTCAGGGGAAAAAAAAAAAAACTTTTATTTCCAATGACAACAAGAATAGGCTTTGTGCAGGATATACTAGAATATACCCACCATATTTATTTGATGTCTTTTTCCCAAGATTTTTCTGTGAGTAATGATAGCCCTGTAATGTACTTTTTTTTTTCAGAGTAGTACCTCAGCTTTTAGTGCAAGTTGTCCATTGACCAAAGCTGCAAAGCTAATCTCTGTAAAAATGTAGTAATTAACTTCATTATTTGTTTTTCCAGTCGTAATTACCCTTGCTTCGTTCCCTATAGCAAGAAAGGATGAGGTCTAGTTCTTGGATTAGGAAAAGTTGGGGTCATGTAGAAAAAGAAAGATCTGAATGTCCATGAATGAAAATTATGAGAAAGGGAGGAGACCTTTCCTTTATCTTTTTTATGAAACTGTAAAAGCCTTCTTATAAATTAATTTCCAAGTTATACAAGAGTTCATGGAAAAGTAGTTAGTAATAACATGTAAAAAAAATATTTATTTTCCATAGCATATAAAAATACATAAAACAATAATATTGATCAGTTTCTTCTTTTATTTCAGCTTAGGATTGTGCTTTACCTCTTGAGAAAGTTCATCCAATAGCGAACATCAAAAGCAAAAGCAATGAGAGCATGTGTAAGCTGAACAAGGTTTACCCAACTTCCACCTCCTTTGTGGTCACACAATACTGGTTTGCTCACAGAAGCACAAGCAAATCTTTTGGACAAGCAAAATACAAGAGCACAGAACAGCTAAATAGCAAGATGGAGAGTGAGGCATGATTATTTACAGAGTCCAGACAAAGTTCAAGGCAGCATGCAAAGCGTACATGTTGTCAGAGTGCTGGTGTCTCTTCATGCCCCTTAGGGCCATCACCTACATGGACACGTCTATGTGAGGACAGAAAGACAATTATTCACTCTACACAACAGAAAACAGGTGTAACATTTAGATGATTTGCTTCAGATTCAAATTTGAGATTCTGAAATGGTGTCAACTGCCATGGCTTCATTGGTTTCACTGATTTCCAGAGTAAATTCAAATTTGGGGATCTCTCTTTCTTACTTAGCACTTACTTTGGCAAAATTACCATCAGTAACGGATGGGAATTATGCCTGAATATGCATGGAAGGATTAAGCCCAGAACATTCAGCCTCAGTTTGAATTTCCTGGTGTTTATTTCTTTTTTGCTGAAATTTTAGTATTATTTAGCCTTTGTTAATCAGACAGGAAAGGAGACAGACACTTTGGACAGTTAACAATAAGAGGACATACCCTAAATGTCACTTCAACCAGAAACAAAGTCACATGAACCAAATGTGTCAGATTGCTAAAAGAAGTACAAAGTTTACTTCAGACACCTTCTTGGTTTAACTGCTGCAAACACATATACCTTCAGTGTGATTTCAAGTGGGCGAGGAAGCCAAACCCAAACCGCAACGTGTCCTCCTTTCTGTTTGTCTGCACTCCTGATAGGCTGCGGAAGTGGACATGGGAGGGCTGTGTGTGTAAGTTCAAGCAAGGCTTTGGAAGCTCCTGAGGTGCTGAGAATACCTGCTGTTCAGACAGAAAGGATGCAGCAGACGTCTGGAAGAGGAGAGGAGGAGGCAGATACTCTCCCAGCTGTCCCAGTGTTGTGACACGACTGCTGGCTGGGATGTCCCAATGCTGTCCCCATTAACACATAAAGGAAGATGTAATTGGACCTTCCCACTGCTCTTGCTCTCACTTCATTTTTTTCTGCTCCCCTTTTAGCATACTGAGCTCAGTGTTGATTACTCCTGCTGTCCTTGAAGTCATGCTTTTTTTCTGTAGACACACGTTCTCTCTCCAGCCCCGTTTATTTTCCTCCCCTTGGTGCTGTGGTTTTGAGGGCTCTTTGTCCTAGATGTGTAACACAGTAATTCTGAAAACATTTCTACTTCTCATGTCTTCAGTCCTGGTCTGGCTTAATTTCAAAATAATATTTTGAGTAACATGCACACGAGCTCTCATACTGAGGGAGAGTGATGTTGTATGAATGCAATATGAGCCATGCCAGACTAGACTAAAGCTCTGTCTATGTTTGAACCCTCTCTCCAACTGCCACATTTTAGGGAACAATTTAAATCCAGGCAAGTGTAGTTAGTACTCTATTAAAATCTAGGATACACAGCTCCAAGTTTTCAGAGATAGAAGTGATACTTCTGTACAGTTTGAAAGCTTTGAATGGATTTTTATTCCATGCATAAAATTTTAATTACTTAAAATTGTATACTTTATATTATTTAAATTTGATATTTAATTAAATAAAATGTATTTATTACTGTTTTTCTACGATAAAATTTTGGTATCCACTACATTATGTGGCTTGGACTTCAATTGCTTAGGTACACACTATTGTGCGAAGCATCTCCTGAACTATATCCTTGACATGTTCATATAATGCCACTAAATCTTTGCATTGGAAGCAATGGAGGAGTCACTCCCTATTCATCACTTCTGTTTTTCTCATGACTTATTATCTGTCGTAATCTTTTGCCTATCACATCTCTTTTCAGCTATCTCTTTTCCAGGCCAAAGATTCCTTCTTGTCTGAAAGTGGTATTTTCATGTGTATCACAGTACCATGAATGCACATCTAACATTTTTAATCTTTGTGAGTGATGATAAAAATTGTGTGAATTTTGATGAGGAAGCTATAGCCCTGAAGACTGGAATCCACAGAGAAAATTTACACTTCTCTGCTTGTGAGCCTCAGTTTTGGTAGGAAAGAACTGCTCCAAACACCCCAACCCTTTTCTCTTTGACTCTTAATCTTTGGCACTTCTGGAAATGACAGAGCTTAAGTCCTCCTTCAGAAAACCACTTTCCAAACATGCTTTTCAAGACCTCTTTCTTAAGTTCTCTGGGCACTTTTTGATATAGGGAAGAGAGTTTAGAAATTTATTCTGATTCTTCTAGAGCAAGGTCCTACCTTGCTGGGTTAGTGCAGAATACCGTGTGAAGTAGTTGAGCAGTAACTGTGCACTATAAGTAAGAAGAGTTAAAGACTGCCAGTGCTTTTGTGTTTCAAGGTTATAACACATAGCAAGTTTTGAAAAAGTAACCTGCAAGAGCCTGTCTACCAAAACCAGTTTTAATGATATTGACCTATTTAGGGAAAAAAAAAAAAAAAAAGTCCTAAACATCCTTCACCCTATGGACTTTACTTGAATCTTCTGTCCCGCTGCACCAGAGCTTTCAAAGACTTCAGCTTCCCTGCATTTGAACCAGCCTTTTATGATCAAAGATGCCTTTCATAATTTTCTCAGATTTAATGTCTGCCTAGATCTTTCAAAAATCATGCACATACTTTGGGGTATAAATATACTAAAATGTAGTCACTTCAGGCAAAGTATGTTTCATGAACTCCCATGAGCTTAGCTTAAAAGTGTATTCAACATCTGCTGCGCAGACAAAGACCAGCAGATGTTTTGATTTTGCCTACCTATTTTTTTATCTTGGAAGCTAGCCATATGATACTCTTAGTGTGCATTGGGCTTGTCCACAAGTGAAGATGAAATTCCTATGACTAAACTTTGTCATTGTCTGCAAAGCAATATGAATATTGTTTTTCTTTTTTTATAGCTTGAACTCATAACCCATAGCTTGGATCATTCAAATGGTTGTTTGCTCTGCTGAAGACTAGAACACCCATCTCCTTTACAGACCTCTGCCTGAAAGTAGAAACTTTTGGCAGACTGACTCTTCTCCTCCTACGTAATAATCTTTTTCCGAAGTCATGTGGACAGACACTTTGCCCTCATTTAAGGGCTGTGTACTCTCTTCAGTCTGTGTCAGAACTCCCAAAGGTGTCAATGGGATTTGCATGCATAAATCAAAACTGACTGCCCTCAATTTGTGTGTGTTTAAACAATTTATGTGGGAAGTCTGAACTTCAAGTTTCTAGCCCTGAACAATTTATCTTAAAATAATTAAAGCCAGTGTTTTTTTGCTGTTTGAAAGAATTCCAAAGTATCTGTCCTAGCTTTTTAATGATAAAAGAAGTGATACTTTAAAAGATTGATCTCTTTCTTTTCTCTTTTCTTTTTTCTTTTCTTTTCTCTTCTTTTCTTTTCTTTTCTTTTCTTTTCTTTTTTCTTTTCTTTTCTTTTCTTTTCTTTTCTTTTCTTTTCTTTTCTTTTCTTTTCCTTTCCTTTCTTTTCTTTTCTTTTCTTTTCTTTTTTCTTTTCTTTTCCTTTCTTTTCTTTTCTTTTCTTTTCTTTTCTTTTCTTTTCTTTTCTTTTCTTTTCTTTTCTTTTCTTTTCTTTTTTCTTTTCTCTTCCTTTCTTTTCTTTTCTTTTCTTTTCTTTTCTTCTTTTCTTTTTTTCCCTCTCCTCTCCTCTCCTCTCCTTTCCTTTCTTTTTTCTTTTTTCTTTTTTCTTTTTTTTTTCTTTTTTCTTTTTTCGTTTTTCTTTTTTCTTTTTTTTTGAGAGAGTACTATTATTTTCACAGAAAATTGTTCATTTCCTCCATGCATGTTGCTTCATATTCTGTTTAAGCCAAAGGCTGAGGCCTAAAATGTCAAAATAATCACTCGGTTGTTATGACTAAGATATTTATTGCCTAGCTTTGGTACCTCAATGCCAAATCTAGGATCCATACTGATCTCTCCTCCATACTCCTTTTACTATTACCACTAAAAAAATATCCGATGGTCAGAAACTGCTGAGGCAGTGTGTGCCAGCAACACATCCTACTGCAGGGAACTAAAAGGCAGACTCTGCTCTGCAGCAAGATTGCATTCCTGCCTGCTCTTTGTCATAGTTTGGGGACAGCAAATGAAAACCGTAACTAGGACTGTAGGTAGTAAGCCACTGGCAGCAGTGCAGTTCTGGAAGGAGGTTTCAGGGGTGAGGAGAGAATTCACCTTCCTGCACTCAGGAGCTGGACCTGTTCTCTTCCTTTCCTCCCAAAGGTACAGGAGGAAGGAGGAAGAAGCGACTTCCCAAAGCCCCTTCTTCCTCTTCCTCCTCCTTTCCTAGAATGGCTGTGCTGCTCTCATATAAACCAGGAAGACGTTGGACACCACCTACCAGTGACTGGCCTTGGGGCACTTCTCCCCTGATACTGCATAAATGGTTCCCCAGAAGGCAGATTTCAGAGGTCGTTTTCTAAGAATGCAAGCATATCCCGTTCTATAAACACTATTCCTTCTAGCTTTGCTCCTCCTACAGAGCCTTAAACACCTCCAAGTTGAAGTACTGCCTGGGATCTGCAAGGGAAGGGGATGGTACAGGTTAATCCTGTAACCCTGCCTGTGGCTGAAATGGAAGGGCGTCTGGCTCTGCTAGCTCCGTATTGTGTGAGGTTTCCCCAGATGGATGCTCTGGTGAGCGCAAAGAGAGACTCAGAATAAGCTTAAGTAACATCAGGTTCTTATTTCTGTTCTAAAACTGTCATTTTATCTCTAGCTTAGATAAAATTTAGAATGCTGCAAGTTCCCTGCAGAGAACTTAATGTTTCAGTTGCGGCTTTGTTTCCACTGTGGCACGAAGTCACTAACAGAACATCTTTACAGTAAAAACAAAAATGACCTGCATTCCTCCAAAAATTGTAGGGTATGTGATACTGTGGCGTTGCCTCTGCAGGCATGAATTCTGTGTGGGTTGAACACAGGGATGTATTCCATCCAGCTGGATTTGGGGGGAACATGAAGGGGGAGGAATATAATGCTTTCCTTCTCCATATTTGGAAAGATGCTTGGCCATGTTTCATTGAGTAATTCAACCAAAAAGCTATTTGGCTAAAGGACAGCAGTCCTCAGACTGTTTGTTTGCAGAAGGGCTTTTCACTGGGGGTAAAGACTTCCCTTTTGTTTAGTAAGCAGGGTGGTGTTAAATGACCATATGATCTTGTGGGGAGACAGCAAAGAATTACTGGAATTCATGAAGTCTGTGGATTTTATTAAGACAATTAAAGAGATACAGGAATGTGATTGTAAAAGTAGTTGAAGTTCTGCTCTTAAACTCCCCTTGTCAGGAACAGCCAGTCCTCTTCTGTCATATGATAAGAGCACTTTAATAACAAGATCTAGCATTTTTCTTGTTACCTGCTGTTTTGTAATGGAATAGAGTCACAGCCCAACACCGTCTTCTTGTGCACGTTGTCACCAGAAGCAGCATTAAACCTGCGTTATCTGTTCAAGTATAGAAGCCCAAGGCGGATATTTTGACCTTCAGGGACGCTCAAAGTGGGAAAAACTCCTCCTGCTCTCCACTTCCCCATCTGCTACAGATCAGCATGAACCAAAGCACAAATAATATGCATGAATACAACAGGGAAAAGACCATCAAAAGCAGAGAGCTTAAGCGTATCAACATGGAAAGGATTTGTAAAGAACTGGCAGGCAGGCTTGGAGAAAGCAATTTCATTACAACAGAGATTTCCACTGGAAATGGTGCTTTCAGAAAAGCTTAGTGAACATACAGTGAACAGAATTCTTGCTGCTTACACACACACAACCTCCTCCATCATCTGTAAGATGACCTTTTGTCTTGGACAAAATACTTTCCTCAGGATATCAGAGGTGGAATCCAAGCTTTTTAAAATTCAGTTTATTCCAGAAATTAGTCTCTTGTTCTCTCGGTTCAAATCACGACAGGAACACACTGGAATACTTCGGACGCTGCATCCTCACCCTTTCCCCCATAGAGTTAGATTGCATTTATTAGATGCTGATGCTTCACACAGTATCACGTAATGCCTTATTTGGTGTCTCCTCTCTGCATTACAAGGTTGAATCCCAATGATTTTAAACACTTACCTGTGTCATACACATGGAGAACACAAAAGGAAAGTTTTTCACAGGTTACAAGTCACTGATTCTTTTTTGAAGTCTTTGGCAAGCTAATTATCCATGGATTTAAAGGAAATTTCCCCTCACCGCTTCAATTTTCCTGGATTTTGCGTCATATCAGTACCATGGGAGGGTCTTAGATGTGCATCCAGTCAGAGCTTAGCATTTTTTTCACCTACTTACTCATTTTCTACTCTGAACTGACTGTGTGACAAATATGTTTACATCTTGAACTGATGACTTCACTTTGCTGCCCTTACACATACGCGCCTCTTATACAGCAAATACAGCTTTCAGCTGAACCATTAAGAGCTTCTGAGCAGAATGGTTGCAGGACCTGTGTAACCTAGGAGAATATGCATTTTCACAAACTGTGTGTGTATCAAGAGCTAATTTATAACTGCCTTGTTATTTGGGGGGGAGGGAGGGGGTTAGTTCTGATGAGATTGCTGAGATTGAAATGAACTGCTGCGTTTTCTCACTTAGCTGTACCTGACTGTGGTGTCTCATGCTGGCAGTACAGCAGGTGCGTATGAAAACTGACCATCAACACGAATTGTTCTTCCTTGGCTAATAATGTTTCCAATTCATCCTCCTTTCCTTTGTTTCTCAGTCCTACAATGTATTATAAATCTGAATCTGATTAGTGTTACAAAAACATGGGGAAAACAAGGGAACTGACAGTTACCTTGCCAACAAACTAAATTGGCCTAGAGAAAATTACTTGTTGATTATGACCTGAACACTCAGGAGTAACAGGAACACATCATAACTGCAATCACCCACTTGAGTTAGGAGCACCTTGTAGAAACCGCACGTTTCCTCCACTTTCACCTTGGCTATACTTTTCCATTCTCCATTCTGGGCTCTGCAGAGACTGACACCACATAAATCTAAAAACATGCTGGAACCGTGTACCACATGCATCGTTTCTCTAATTAAAAGGTATCTTCTCTCATGTAGCCTCTTGTCATTTGCAGTGGAATTGGAGTATTGCTAGAAGGTCAAAGGAGCAATATTGGATTTTCCATCAGCAGACATCTCCATGAAGAAACACTAAATAATTCAATTAAATTTAAACGTGGGGTTCGGCTTGCAAAGGTACCACTGTTCCATGTATTCCGTGACTCTGTTAATTGGCAACAAAAGTAAACAAAAGCAGAGGGAAGGACTGGAAAATGAATAAAGGAAGGAAAAATACCAAGGAAGGAGAAGAGCTGCAATCAACAGGTTTACACAGCTGATCGGTGCACTCCAAGGGAATTTTTCTGAGACCGAGTTACTGCCTGGCACAGAGCTGAACGGCTAGAGGACTGGTTAATACTAAACCAGCGGCTACAACGAGCCTAAGTTATCACCGGGTAACAGAATTAGACCTGTACAGCGGCTGGTTGAAGGGGGCTCTGCAGAGGTTGGCTGAAGCACCTGGGCTCTCTTCGGCAGCGCGACAGCGTGGGGAACCCCTCCCGGCTCCACGCGTGGCCACCGGCCGTTCCTGCTGCGGAGCACCTGAGCCCACGGCCCGGCAC
>VXAA01005310.1:374859-436113 GCA_013399115.1 Anseranas semipalmata
GGGGCGGGGTCCTGCGTGTGGTGATGGCGGTGTGTGGTCCTCCATGTTGTGGTGATGGTGGTGGAGCGTGGTCCTCCATGTTGTGGTCATGGTGGTGGTGGAGCGTGGTCCTCCATGTTGTGGTGGTGGCATGGCCCCGCGTGTGGTGGTGTCCTGTGTGATCCTCCCTGTGGTGGTAAGGGGTGCGGAGCCGCACGGCGGCGTGGGATGTGGTGTCGTCTGGTGAGGGCAGCTCGCCGGCGTTGTTCCACGCTGCCTGCGCTCCCAGCTCCCCTCTTCTCTGCTGCAGTTGCAAATAAGTGCATGAAATGCGCTCTTTGAAGGAGCATAGACCTGGTTTCAGAAGTGACAGAGAGTCAAGTCCGGTGTCTGCCTTCCTTCTTGGCAGTGGGACCTGGTTCCCTGATGGCTGTCAGCAGTCAGGGATATCTACATACTGTCGCCAGGTGACTATTTTAATTGCTAATGACTGACAAAGGTGCCCTCAGGCTGTGTGTCCTGTACGAATAAATAAAAGCATTCCCAGGAGCGTTTCCAGGCGCTGGAACGACATCCTCTGTGGTGTTAAGCTGTTACGCAGTCCCACGGCACAAGTGTGGTCAGGGCAGCTCCTGGGCATGTGCTGGCACTTGGGCACGCTTGGGAGGTTTCCCAGTAGATGCTGGTGCACAGCCAGTCTTCTCTGGAAGCTTTTTTATGAAGGTAGACCGTGCTGCTCCTGGCCATTTGGTGTCTGTGTGCAGAAGCATTCCCAAAGCGAGTCCAATTTACTGGTATTTTTATGTCTAACTTCTGGTAGTCAGCTGTGGCTCACCATTGATTGTATTTATCTTGAAACATTGAAACTCTCATTTGGAGTTGATGAGCGAGGCTGCAAGATGTCCATCGGTGTTGTGCTTATGAAGTTGCTAAAGATTATTCTCTTCTTCATGTTTGGTGGGAGACAGGAAGACCATTTTCCAGTGTACCCTGAGTTACACATGGAAAACCTGCTTTAGGAAGACACATCCCTGTGTTAGATCTTCCATTCTGGAATCAAGATTTGATGCAGATCAATTTCAGGGATGCTGTGTGAAAAAGTTAACAATACAAGTTAAAAAATACTGTTACAAAGAAAACATAACTTAAAGAAATACTTCTTTCTTTGATATGTAGTCTTGACTAATCATGCATTTGAAATGGAATAAACAAAAAATCAGAAACCTACAATTCAGTTTTATGAGCACAACTAACCTTGTGGGTAAAACAGCATCACTGTCATTTTACACTGTGGTCCCAGAAGAACATGGGAAGAAGAGTATTCACATGATGGCAGAGAGAATTGCGATAGAGTAACAAGGTTAAATTTTGCACGGTTTGCTGACTTTTGGTTGAAGATGCTGTCCTGTGGTTTTGTTCAGTGTGTCTTCTTCATGTGAGACAAATTACAGCTTCGGGGAATACTCTCCTTTCTAGGACTCTTCAGAAAATGACTGTTCTGTGTTTAAAATACCACTACTGGAATAAATTTAGAAAAGTATTTTAAGTATAACAACATTCATGTTCCCTATGGACTCTTATACTACTGTCCTTTGTTTTTGACTGTCATTTGTTAAAATTGTAACTGTTTTTTCTTTCACTTTCCTAAAATGTCTCATTTTTATTCTTACACTTTAATGTGGGGTTTCTTCTGCTTCTAACCAGAATTCTCTGCTTCTTTTCAAAAACCAAAAGTGCCTGCAAAGCATGACAAACTCTCAGAAATAGTTAAGTGTGGTAGTAACAGAAAATTAAGGAAAGTGCATTGTTACAATAATCCTGGCACTTAAGTGTTCGTGCGGCACTCTTCATGGGTAGGTCTCAACGTGATTTATTCAAGTCTGTGACAGTTCTATGGAAAAGTGGGGCTCAGAGGGAGATAAGTGAATTCTGTAAGGTCATCAGGCATGTCCGTGGCTGACCTGGGAGTGGGATGTAGTGAATGAACAGGAGCAAGATTTACGTAACATTTACTGTCATAGAACCTGTGGCAGCAAAACTATTCATTTAACATCCCCTGAATGCAGAGCTGCTCAGTTTCACTAAGTATTGCACATCAGTGCAATGTCTATCTTCTTCCAAAAACCAAGGGAGTTCTTGGCTCTGCAGTTTTGCATCCTCTTTAGAGGTGCTCTGCAGAGAGGTTTATTGCAGAGCTTCTGCATTTTGTCAGAGCTGTCCACGCTTACCTGGCATTCCTGCCGGGCAGATTAAAGATGAATCCTGCAAGGTACATGGAAACAAATGTCTTTGTACCACAAAAGACAGCAGCAAGTGACAGTACCCTGATGAGGAGGGCTGAACTACTATCAGTGTTCAGTTCTGAGACCCTGTTTGGGATTTCATGTCACACTTGAGCTAGCAAGTGTTAGATACATTTGCTGATGTAGGAAAGCCTGTAGTTTGTGTTACTTTTCTCAGTGATCAAGGTGTCAAAGAGAGAGTTTCTGCTGCCATGGTCTTTTTTTCCAGAGCTCCAGAAACAGGACTTAATTGCAGGTTTGGGAAAAAAGCAATCCATTTTGTCCTATCTTTAGTTCATCCAGGGAGCTGATCCTTTACACTTACATGTACCACAGACCTCTTAGGCTAGCTGCAGGCTGCAGGAATTTGATGGTGAGTTTGTTGTTCTTGCTAGTTAAAGCCCACCAGTGAAGGGAGTTTTTTCAGGCTTGGATTCTGACAGGTTTAATAACACTTCAGGGTCATTTTTACTTACCCATTATCAGTGCTATGTTCATCTACACACAGACTAGAATGTTTTCAAACTTTATTCTTAAAATTTAGTTTTCTGCATCTGTAAGAAATACTTCTTACACCTTCCTGTTAACTTGTAAAGTGTGATGGCCTCCAGGCTAACCTTCCAGATGCTGTAATTTTTTCTTCTTTTTATTTGACTACTGACTTCATATATACAGGTCGTAAGAGATCTGTGGTTTTAACTTCGCTTGTTAGCACTTGAGGCAGGAGTGGAAGGAACAGTAGGGAGCTGGGTACCAAGTCTGGACCTTTGGAGAGTACCAGTCAAAACCCCTGTATGCTGCTTCTAAGACTAGATGATAACGTAACATCTGCTTTGACGTAACACAGGGTCTGCTTCATGAGGTTGGAGTAAGTCACAGCTTTGTTGGAGATACTTTTTTCTACGTCTTGGATTCCCAAGATATTAGCACTGACTGTGAAATTTAAGATGCTACAGTCCTCACCTTATGGCTGAAAGCTGTAGCTTGAGTAAGACTGAAAACTTACTCAACAATATCTTCCATGCAGCCAAATCAAATATGGCGTGCAGTATGGATGTGTCTTTTATGATATCTAAAGTAGTTAATTTAAAAATAGGGAAAGAGTTACAGCATGAAGTCATTCAATATTCAGTTTTGAGATCAACAAAACTTCCTTCAAAGGGCATCAACACATGCAGCTTGAGACTCTTTTTCTTATTGGTTTAGATGGTGCATCTTAGGAAGAACAGATGTTGAGTTATAAAACACACTTGGCATAACAAAATATCTGTTATAGCAGTTATTTAGAGGTATTAACTCAGAGGTGTGAACTCACTCATGTTCAGCAGTCCTTCCTGTAATGCGCATGTAAACAGAAATAGTGTAAGGAAGGGGAAGAAACTGAACTCACTCATTCAAAACTCTTTGGCTCCAGTTTTTAGCATAGTGAGTTGATGGGACAGCACAAACTACTTCCAATAGATGTTAAGCAGATTGCTTACTGCATTTTGGAAAGCTGCAGAGCTGTTCCAACAGTGAAGAATAGCGGAAGCAGAACTGAGGAAAGTACAAACAGGCTTGAGGAAGTGTTGCTGCTGTTGAAGGGATGCGTCTAAAACCAAAGCGCTCAGTAGAGTGAAATGCCGAGTTTCCCAGGTGTAGGCACCCAACACTCTCTACTCCAAGATCTCAGCACCCTGCAGGATTACATAAAGGGGTGTTTTGACTGGAGCTTCTGATCCTGAGAGGTAACCACTGCTGCCAGAGCCCATTGCACCTGGTGGGAGCAGTGTGCGTTTCTTCCCAGATCAGTCATGAAATGGAAATGAGGGACCGTCATACTTGGAGCAGGAATTTAGTGGTATGTCCTCAGTGCCCGAGAGTCTAACCATAGCCACAGTTACATATGTGCTAGCGGAAAAAAGAGTGCTCCATCTTTATAGATGGACAATTTATGTGGCCTGAAGCTGCACCAATTGCTATGGGCTAAAAAAGATGAAAATACGAATTATTTAAGCTGTAGCAGCCCTTAGACAAAATAATAATAGCTGCTTCTAAGAAGACAAGCTATGTTCTGTCTTCCAATGTAAGTAAAATGGGAATTCTTTCTCTTCAAAACTGGACTTGGAAGCATTGGGTTGCAGTGCTCTTGAGCTGAAGTCAGAGGTAACAAACCCGTAGCCATCCTTAAACAGACAAGTCAATTGTTCTGAGCAGCTGTGCGAAACAGTAGCTGGGGAAGGCTTTGGTCATTGCTCTGTGTTGTGACAATTGTTGCATTAAAAGCTAGGGGGTTTGCTTTTGTAGTTCAGCAACACTCCATTGAAATCAGTAGTATATATAAGTGGAAGGTCTGTCACAACACTTACAGACTCAAGTGTCACATTTTCTATTTCTGACTGTATCTGGTCTTTAAAATCAAATCTGGCTTTTGTATCTAACCTGATCTTGAGGGAGCATGACAAATGGCCAACCAGTAGGTCAGATTCAGTGTTCTGTTATCATCCAATTAACAAACATGAAAAAAACATCCCTCCAAAGAATGTAGGCACATATCAATTTAGGATAAACAGTTTTAATGCTTATTTAATGCTTGTTTAAATATATAATGGTGGCTTTGTTTCTTCTGTATGTCAGAAGCACAAAAGCACAAGATGCAGCATTGTTACCCACTAAGAACAGTAGGCTTATAATTTCAATGCATTTTCAGATTCAGTATCTTATTTTGAAATTAAAACAAAAATTGTTGAAGCAAAAGGAATTGAAGAAGAGTTCTTACCATGTAAGTGGTATAATTTTTTTTTTTTTTTTGAAAAAAATCAGTATCATCTCATTGAGAAGGCTTGCATTTACAGTCACATATGTTGTCTGCTTACCAAAAACGTGTTTTTGGATTTCTGTTCCTATGACCTCTTCATAATCAGCTGCTAATAATGGGAGAGCAGGAGATCTGGTCTAGCTCGGGCGTTGTGCTCTAAATACCAGTTGGTGGCTTTGGTCAGATGGAGCTAATGGACTACTTGGCAGCACTGGGCCTCCCTGAGTTCTGATACAGCCTTGGAGTCCATGTTAAAGGTTATGGTGAAAAAAACACAAATTCAACCTGTTTTACTTTTGCGGCCACCTTTGAAATTGCTGAGCTGGTTGTTAACGATTGCTGAGCAAATTGGGAGTGGAGTTCTGTCAGCCAGCATTAGGGTCAGCTCTAAATCACCGCTTTTAATCAGTGTGGTGTTTGTGAAAAGAACTTGTCCTGCGTACTGCGGTCTTGTGTAGGTTTTGCTCACGAGATTAAGACAGCAGGGTCAGAGGCAGGATACGCATCTGCACACTGTTCGTTGTCTTTGGACCTAGCCCGAAATGGGGCTACCTTGGAAATCTATGAAGTAATTCGTTTTTTCTCTGGCTTATTGGCCAGGACTGGGAAAAAGTTCTATGTTTAACATCATTTACGGGGCTAAACAGAGTTACCATTTTCTCTGGGGGAAACCTATTAAAACCTGGCTTGAAAGCATGCAAGTTACCACTCATCCACTTTCGCACAACTCTTGTCCTAGAACTTTGCTTATGCAGCTTACTCAGAGAATGGCAAACCAGTCCACAAAAGAACTTTTTCTTCTTTGATTTTGGGATGCTCATTGTGGCATGTTGTTTGTTTGTTGCTTGTTGCACTACTGTGAGTTTGGCCAGTGCTACTCAAAGATGTTTGTTGTTATAGACAGCAGAGAGAAGAAATCTGAAGCCTTGTGAGATATAGTCTAAATCATAGTCTCCATGAAAATCCGTGGAAAGCCCATCAGTTTTTACTAGTTTCCAGTTGACTGTCTGTGTTGCCTGAGTGTCCTTCATTGAGTTTTAAGGCTGAAAAGACCCTTATGGGTATACCATTTCATCGCTTCTTTGACTGCACAGACTGCTTTATGACTTCCACGTGTAAAGAGTACTCGTTGGTGATGCTGTGTAGGGTAGAGTTGAACAATGAGCTGATGCTTTCTGACTTTCTCATCTGCTTTGAACGGGAGACTGCATGCACTGGGAGCCTTTCAGAAGCAGAGAAACTGTAACAGTGTTTAAGAGAGGCCCCAAGGAACTGTGCAAATAGCCAGTACGTATTAGTAATGGCATGGATTTTGCTGAGGTGGTGGAAATTAGTCGTCTGAAGTCTGCTTTTCATTTGTGTGAGAGACCACTAATTAATTTTTACCCCACAAAAATAATTTTTACCCATTCCACCAGCGCTGGCGTATTCTAGTCTTGTTGATGCTGTTGAGTTGTTATGTGCTAAGCATAAAAAGGCAAAGGCAAGGAAGTGTCACTTTCTGTAAAAAAGTGGGCAACCACAGGGGAACGTGCTCGTTTCAGCACAAAGAAGGGTGTTCTGACTGTCTCGTTGCTGGGTCAGTGCCGACAGGGAGTTGGGCACTGCCAGCATGGAAACCCACAGCACTGGGTAGTTGTTCCTTGGCTTGCAGTTGTGGGCCTGCTTCAGCTGGTTTCCCTGGGCTGCAGAAGCTGGTCTAACTCTAAGCCTTATGATGCCTCATGATCAGAACACATCTAACATTTTTCGTAACTTTTACTACTGAGAGTTGAAATGGATGTTCCTGCCTGGAAGGACCTGCGCTGCGTAGGGTACGGCGGCTTTCCTGGGCTGTGTTCTGGCAACCAGCTGGGTAAGTGAGGAGGAGAGGAGGTTTGGGGATGCAAAGACAGAGAGGTGTGCCAGCATCCACTGTGTTGCTTATCTGCTAAGACAAGCCTCTCTTAAAAGGCAAACTCATTATTTACAGCCTAGTACCACAAAGCATTTAGCTATTTCCCAGTGCAACAACATAACTAGGTAGAGGAAAGGTAGGAAACATGAGACACTGCTGCAGGAATTGACACAAGTCTCACTGATTAATAGCAGAAGTAACGGGACAATGAAATAAACCTTTCATTGCTATAGTATCTGGATTATCTTTTCGTAAATGTTTCTGGAATAAATTACTTTTCCTGAGAAAACCATTTTCTGTCCTTTTCTCTCAGAGCCTTTGCTGGAGTGGCCTGACACTCAGTACCCTCTGACCCTGACTCCTTTAGAGTTAGCACCTTCACAGAGAACTAAGTTTTACCATGTGCTTTTCTCCAAAGACACAAAGCCAAAACAGAAACATTACTAAGTAATTTGTACCTCGGATAGGAAGGGCATTATACTTTTGAAGAGGTCGGGGGAAAGAAGTTGTTTTGTTTGTAACACATTCCACAGCTTTATGAGAGGTCTTTCCAGCAAAATACATCATATTTAGCAGTACTTCCTGACATGAACATCCGCATTAATATTCTGTTTGTAATACATTTTGCATGTTCTGTGACACAATTTTAGCCTCTCTCCTCTAGTTCCACTAGTTACTGAAAGTTAGATTTTACAGGCAAGACAGAATGCTTGTGGCTCAGAATTTTCTGACTGTCCTAGCTGCAGAAATTAAAAGCAGTGTGGCTCTTTAACAACAGCGATAGCAACCTTTTACTCACGTAAAGCATGCCCTTGACAACGTTTGAAAGATGTTCTGCTAACAGAGGGATGAGGTTGGTCAAAGTTACTGTTTGCCGTTGTTATTGTCTGTCCTCCTGCTTCCCAGCAGCTGTCTTGCTAGAAGGACCTGAGGTAAGAACCAGAACACCAAGACTGGAGTGCTAAAGGTTGGACTAGGTGATCTTGGAGGTCTTTTCCAACCTAAATGATTCTGTGATTCTGCAAAATTCTCAAGCATAGGCTCTTCGTGGGACCAGGACCCTATTCAAGTTTTTGAGCCACTTCTCTATGAAGTGAACACAATTCAAAACAAAAGCTCTTCTCACTGTTTCTCAGTCTCTCTGGTAACTTCAGCCAGGAGGATGAAGAACCTCCTTGAATCTGACAAGCAGCCTATGAAGAACTTCAGCATTTAGGTCTGTGGTGATTTGCTGAGCATACATAGTATAAACAGCCAAGCAGGAAGTCCAGCTGTCTGTCCTGTTTCTCTGTCGGACACTCCCACACACCCCATTGGGCTGAGACAGCTTTTACCAGTGATAACTGTGTGTTCATGTTGCTCGATTCCAGCAGTCCTGGAGCAAAAGAAGATATTCAGAAGATAATTGAGCAGTGACAGCTGGCAGTAGATGGGACAGGTCATGAAGTGTGTTTATCCTTTTGGTATTAATTATTCTCTTCAGCTTCTTCCCTGCTTTTTTAGAATAATGAATGTTTTAGACAAATACAAAAGAAAAAAATATTTGGCAGATGCACCATTCAATAGTGGTGTGAATGCTTGGTCTGAAAATACATGAAGATTAATCATGTGGTCAGTAAAATACTTTGGAGTCCCTTTTTTTATTACTACCAAAAGACTGGAGCATACCAGAGAAATGAAATAACATCTTGGTTATATTAATGATGGCAATTGCTCAAAGACGAAGAAAATTGGGAAAAACTACGTTTTTCAAATGAAACTGAGATCAATTAGCAAGACAGTATTTTGAATATAGCATACAGCATAGCAGCATATGAAGACTGTAGCAGCCTCTCAAATGAAACCGAGTAATGTGTTGTTAAAAGGTTATACAGCACCAGGAGCTGAGGAAGTGCCTATGTATATAAGATGCCTCATCTTTTAACGTCCAGTTTAGAAGTCTTCAGAATGGTGTGTTAGTTGTTTCCTGGAAAATAGGTGCATTCTGTTTGTTGTAGTATGGAGCTCAAAACTGCAAGCCACCGAAATTTCCAAGTCAGCAGACCCAACAGTCCCAGCACTTGTGTAGAACTGAATCTAGGTCAAAATTGCATGCGGTGGCTCCTTTGATTGCGAAAGCAACAGTGGTTTCTGGGGTTTTTTTGGATGGTAGGGGGAAGAAATAGTCTTTATGCGATCTCAGTGTGATGGCCTAGAGTGAATAGCTTTGTTTTTTGAGATAAGAATGATATTTCCATTTTTAAAACTGTACAAAATGCATGAAATGGCACTTTCTCACTGTGCAGCAGTACTTGAAGTGTTGAAAATGTGGCAGAGACATTACAGGCAGAATCCATGCTGTAGAAAGAGGAAAAAAGGTTAGGTTAGTAGTAAATGCCAAGAACTGGAAGTCAGATATTTTCCTCTCATATCACTAAACTGCAGAATCACTGAATTGTTGTGGTTGGACGGACCTCTGGAGACCATCTAATACAACTTCCCTGCTCAAAGTGGCATTGGCAAAATCAGGTTACTCAGGACTTCAGCCATTTCGGTTTTGAATATGTCCAAGGATGGGGATCCTACAACATCTCTGGGAAACCTGTGTGATCACCCTTACAGTAAAAATACTGTTTTCCTCTGTTTAAATGGAATTCCCTGTATTCCAGTTTGGGCCTGTTGCCTCTTGTTTTCACCTTGCGCTACTACTGAGAAGATGACATGTCGTTACATTTCCCTTGTGATGACAAGCATGTGGCTTCCTTACTGGTGCGCTTGATCAATAGAACGAGGGTGTCTAACCACTGTGAGACCTGCCAGGTTCATACCTGCCAGTTGTGATGCTGGGAAGTTAAGTGCTGTCGGTAAGCAAAAAATGAAGTAACAGTATTTTTGACAAAGATATGTTTAAGAACACCACTTACTTTCTTCATTAAGATTCTTGCGGTATGTTATTGACAAGAGGTTGGAAAGTTAATTCTCAAACACTCAAAAAACACATTTAAGTTGGAGAAGTTCCAAGGATGAAGGGAAGATGACCCTGTGCAGAGGGGGTAACACTGCATAAAGAAAAGATGAAAGGTGAAGATAGGATGAAAAAGGATAGGAAGGACAAAAAAAGGCATGCATAGATTAAACACATGATTTTGATGACCATAAAAGAATCATAAGAAAATAATTGATAGAGCTAATATATTGTTTCACTGAAGTAAAAATCATTGTAGTGCAAGACTAGACCAGCACAAAATCACTGCATTTTAAATAACATTTTTTTTCTTTTTTGTGTTTTTGCTGGTTGTTTTCTTCAACAGCCTATTAGTTGTAGCACTATTTAAATATCCAGATTCACTGTATAGATATATATTCTCCTTAAATTCTGAGTGCATTTCCTGCTAGGAAAATATTCCAGGAAAGCTTTTCTGATACTTTCTTACACGGAGGTAATAGCTCATTCTCTAGAGCTTCTGTAGCAGTGCAGAAGCAAGTGGTGAAAGGTACAAATGGAAAGCAAAATCTATAACCATAGAATATTTTTAGTTCCTCTCCTGAAAGGAGCAACGAAACCTAAAGAGGGAATAAGAATTGTTTGAGCAGAGCAATGGAAGTAGCAGTGTCCAGTGACCTAAAGAGATCTGGTGAAATGATGATTGCTGTTTTAGAGTGGGGGCACAGGAGGTATAGCCAGCTCTTTCATCTAGAGGACTAATATTTGTATCATGATTTGGGGCAACAATATTTATGTTGCCCCTAGGTCTGCATTACTCCTGTGAAGTGACCAACTTTCCTGGGATTACTCAGGATTCAGTGATAAGATGCTGCAACTCCATCAAAAGCTGGGGGTTGATCCCAGTACTGATTTTTTTACATTTCAGAATATTCATTTAGATAAAATTTCCTGCCAGGCTTGGACTTTCTGCTTGCACAAGAATGAAAGCAGAGGAAGCTTGAAACAGGGTGGGCTTCCCAGAAGGATTTGGCTTTGCCACTTCCCTTTGTGAATGATATGCAGCTCCCCTTCTGAACCCATCTCTAAGAAATTAAGACATACTGTATTTAAAACTATAGGTCAAATGTATGCAGTGTTTTTTGTAGTAAAGTATAATTTACTTATTTTAGTATAAATTTAGTGGTGATTATGTTGTTTTATATATAGTAATATTATAAAATGGAAGTTACTTATTTTATAGTGAAGAAGTAATCCTCTGGGAAAAAGAATCATTTAGTCCTATTGAGCGTAGCATGGCGTGTAGCTTCTCTGTAATTCCTAGGGTGAAAGTAAATTCAATATAAGTGGTTTATTGGTACAGCAGAGATAAATGGCTGTGTAATGAAGGGCTTTCTGTTTCGCTTCTGAGGCACAGTGATGGTTCTTCCTGTCCTACAACAGATAACATTCCCTTTGTAGACCTTGCATAGGTTATTCCCTACACGGTGTACAAGGAGCAGTGTAGTTTTTGTGATTAATGCCTGGATAATGTGATTTTGAAAGCTAGGTTCCAACTTAAACCTTTTAAGGCAAGCTTCTCCTGGCAAGGATCCTTATCAGTTAGTAACGGCTTAGTTCGTGAAGTGAGACAGATTAACCCATTTCAGTTTGTTTCCCTGTAGACAGATATATTAATGGCAAATTCTGCATGGTCAAAATCCTCTTTAAAAGCCAAATACTGAATAAGGATGGGGATTAGGCCCAAGATCAAATGTTTATGGATTAGATGCAGAACATGTAATTGAGGCAGTAACAAAGAACCTTGACGCTGTCATTGCTGTGGCATTTAAATGGCTGAAGAAGTCTTTGGTCTTGGATGCTGCTCATCCCATGATTTTGTATTACAAGCTTAATATTAGAAGCACAGAAGTTGGAGGTTTGGATATTTTTGTGGCTGTACCATTAGAGCTTCATTTTGCCTTGGAGTAGTGAATTTCTACAGCAGGATTTTGTATGATAACTTTTTATTGCACAAGACTTCATTTTTTAATTCTAAGGGCTGTTATTGGCACAAAGGAAATGGTGAGTCTGCCAGATACTTGTACACACTAAACACAGATTGAATACAATACAGATGGTAATAACTTTTTGCTAATGTGAAAAGAATGTTTTATTTAAGATCTGGAAGAACTGCTGAAGCTGACTGATCTGTCCTGTGAAGGAAGTGTGGACAGGAAAGTCGGTACTGGAACAGTCAAGGGGGAGGTGTTTCTAGTGGCCCCGTGCATTATCTTGCAATCATCAAGAACATCAGTTGTTTTCTCTTGTTTGTACTTATCCCTTAGTACTAATTCATAGTAGTGGTCAAATGGGCCATGTCCTCAATTAAAAAGGCCGTTCAGCACTTTATTTTCAGGTGCTGCGTGTGCTCGGTTTTGTTGTTAAAATCAGAAGCAGGTGTAGATCTTCATACCAAAGAAACAGGTTTTCAGCATCCTTTTAACTTCCCTGTACTGTTCCGTGGGTTCTTAAGTTCTATTTATTGAAAAACCTGACAATTTATGGAAGGACCACGGAGCCTTGTCATGAAAAAAAAAAGCATCTTTACCTAGATACAGCCCGTGAGGTTGATGGGGACTGGCTGAACACATGGAGCCACCATGTGCATGCTTGCAAGTTGAGGGGTTAAGTGAGCAGATGTTTAAAAGCAGATGAAATTTCTATGGGAAATAAATGTCTTTCTGGAGAGGGAAGGGTAGAGATGTTTCGGAACAGAGGAAGGTGAGTCAGGATTACAGGAAACAAAAGCGATGCGAAGTGCCACACACACGCTGGAGAGAAGGGGCAGAGTGACGCAGCCCTGTAGTGACTGCGTAATGCTCAGGCTTTTCGGGTGACTTGTGACAGCAAACTGTCACTTGGATCGTTAGCTGCTCTGCATGGTGGCCTGTTCTTTATGCCACTGCACTTTCTCGGAAAGAAACAAAACAACTGAGCCACCAGACATATACAAATTATATAAAAATAGACTTACGTCTCTTTTTTTTTCTCTTTCTTCAGAAGTTGGATGTTTCTTTCTCTTGTTCCTTTCTTCTGCTGTTGTACAGCAGGGAATATGTGTCTAGAGTTACAGCTGCAAGACTTATGGGCCAAGCTGTCCAGTGGCTTTGATTTGTTTTGATTTCTGGGGTCAATATGTAGCAATCCTGTCTGTCAGTTCCTCTCCTGTGCTGGGTTCCTGTGCTCAAGTCTGTTGGTGCCTGAACATTTGGGTACCTCAGGCAGCAGCGGAACAGCTTCGTGCTCCCCTGCCGCCAGCTCTGTTTGTGACTGCGTGTGACAGAAGCGCTGCCCCATACAAGAGGTTGTCCTTTCAGACGCAGAGGACAGGGGAGCTGTTGGCTGCTTGCCACATCTCAGGCTCATATGGCCAAGGGACGTTCGCCCCTCAGAAATGGTCTTTTCCTGATGCTTCCCGCTGGCTGTAACCCGTGGGCTTTGTTTTTTAAGAGGGCTTGATAAACTATTGTTCATGGGACCTCCGTCCAGGGAACCTTTCTCGATGTCACAGAAAGTCGCGGAGGGTTTGTGTACTCTGCGCGCAGCGTTTTCAGAGGGTATTGGTGGCAGTCTAGTTTTGTGGAGCCAAGATCCTTGGTAATTTACTAGTCAAAGTTAAATAGTCCTTTCTGAGATACGTGTTGCCCTGGCTAGACTACTGGGAGTCAGGCTAGCTTTTTTATAGGCCATGCAGACAAGTCCCTCAATTTGGGGAAGATACGGAGGTTTGATTGCTGTCTATATACTTGCTGAAAAAGTGATGCTAGGTATAATGCCGTCTACTACCTTCATATGCAGAGTTTGTGCAGCTTTGTGCTCTGCACAGAGGGAAACAGTGCTGAAAGGATATTACTGAAATTGCAAAGACAGGTCCTGCCAAAATTAAGCTTTGTTCCCCCTTCTGTGCATGTTATGACATAATCGTGGGTTGAAATGACATTCTGCTAGACCAAGCTGCGTGCAGGTGGGGTCCTCCAAGAATTGCACTGGCAGTCTCCAGAATGTCTCTTAACCCTGTGCAAGTTGTGGTTTCTTCCTCAGTTACAGAAGTTTCACAACTTGTATAAGCTTGGGGGCATTTTTTTTTCTATAGGGGTGGTAGAGGCCCACCTTTTTCATAAATGTGACTTGCAGATTGAAAATTCATGCTGCCTAGAGATGCTACAGTTGCAAAAACAAGTAAATATGGTTGGAACATATGTTTTTTCTCATCTTGTTTTCAGAAATAAGAGCCATTTTTACTGAAACAGCTTGAGACAAACATCCTGGGTGGAAAATTTCAGACAGAATAGTGAAAAGCTTGATAGAAGTTTAAGTTGCTTACATTCTATTTTAAAATAGTACAGTTAATACTAAATATGTGAATTGTAAATGTTAATATCACTACATTCTCTGCTTGCAATACTGCTTGTTTTAGAGCAGCTATTTCAGAACACATTTTGAAATGAGGCATTTGTATTTTTTCTTACTGTTTGTCTTCATACGGTCTCTTGCCTTGTCTTTAGCTTCCTGATTCTTTTCATTCTGGTTTTCCACTTCATTCTGGTTTTCCACTTCATTCTGGTTTTCCGCTTATGACTTAAGCAACATGAAGAACAATTGGTTTGGTTTGCAAAGGGCTGTGTCTGCAGGAGAATTTGGTTTCACTCCCTTTGGATTTTGCATACAATTAGTAATAAAATCAAGCCCAAAGCAACACTTCACTTGGCAGCGTTTCAGACCACAGTGCCAATGGTCTGTGCTTTGATTTACAGTGCATGTGGTTGCTTTTGCTTTAAAATCTACCTGAAATCGAGGAATTGCCAAATCAAAACATTCTGAAATCTGGCCTTAGTGAAAAGGTTGTAAAATCCCTGCAGGTTCTTTGGGCTGGCTTAGCTTGTGAACTGGAATCCAGACAGGTTTTATTTTATAAGCCTTACTTAAAGATTTTGTAATAAAATTTCGTAGAATCATAGAACGGTTTGGGTTGGAAGGGACCTCAGAGCTCATGCAGTTCCAGCGCCCTGCCATGGCAGGGACCCCTCCCTCCAGCCCAGGCTGCCCAGAGCCCCATCCAGCCTGGCCTTGGGCATTTCCAGAGCATCCACAGCTTCTCTGGGCAGCCTGCTCCAGTGCCTCATCACCCTCTGAGTGAAGAATTTCTTCTGAATATCTAATGTAAACCTAATCTCTTTTAGTTTAAAACCGTTACCCTTTGTCCTATCACTGTCTGCCCATGTAAAAAGTCGCTTTCCATCTGTTTTATAAGCCCCCTTTACCTACTGAAAGGAACTTAACTCAGTTCATCCCCTTTTTCAGAATTTGTGTTTGCAAGAGTGGCTTAAATACAATTATTACTTACCATATAATGATGTGATTTTTGGAACCTACTGTCAATATCATTGGAAAGTCTACCATATGTGGTGTATTTTATTGATCATTCACAGAGAAAGGAGGAAATACACCTTCATTATCACCTGCTTTAGGGCCACAGACAGTCACCAAGAGAAAATGGTGGCGGTCCCATATTTACCTACTCTCTGACAGGCTGTGGCTGAGTACAAGACTGGTAACTCCACAGTGTGGTTTCTCGTCCGTAGCACATTAGCATAGCATTTTTGGAGGTGCTCTGCCCGTTGCCCAAGAACAAACAGGGGAGTAATTACCACTGTCAGACTGGAAGGATGACATGGGAAGGAATCTGTGGGGTACGTTCTCACTCAGGCACTACTGAGTATTGTCACAGGTGCTTTGTACGAAGTATTGGGGAATCATCCTTAAATCTGTAGATAGCAGCAGGGTGGGAGGGACTACGGGCAGCTTCTGAGGCCATGAGAGACAAGCTAAAGTGATGTTAACAAACGGATGAAAGGACAATTCAACAGGGACAAAATTAGAATGTTACGCTGGGGTTGAAATAACCAACAATCCAAGTGCTTGTTGGGGAAAGGCTAGCAATAAATCAGACGTGGGCCTTAGAATTTAGTGGATCAGAACATAAGATGGCATTAAAATATGTCAAATCGTATTTGTTACCTCACACTTAAAAGCAAAACAAAAATGCACTACCAACAGAAAAGCAGGTGCCATTGTGGGAAGTACAGGTGGAAGGATTTTGATCTTTTAGGAGCAAGCAGTTTGCACACCATTAAGAAAACTGAGGTGTTTTTTGTTCACATTTGTTTCTCTTTCTTTAACAGGTTGTCTCATTAACCTTCATAGCTGTTTGTTGTCTTTGACTTGACATTCAACTCCTAAATGTATGATGATGTAGTGATTATTGTCACTTTCGGGGTTTTGTTTTCCATGGATAAAATTACAGTTTTGAAGACTGCTTATTTCTCCAGGTTTAAGTTTCCTAGTGTAGTTGTGCTGGTAGTGAAGATTCAGAACCTGACTGCAGGGGCACACTGAGGGTGCTTTTAGGGAAGCAAGACACCCTGTGCATGTTCACTCTTTTGAAGCTTTTTTAACAGCAGGTATACCCAAATTCTTTCCTTTTTATTTGTGAATTAGTAGCCTGGCAATGACTAAGAACTTGTTTCTAACTAGTCCCATGTTCTTGTCTGTCTCTGAAACTTCCCTCCATAGAGGGAGGCTTATGAAGCCTCATCAGGTATAGCTGTGTTTTTGCATTGCACATCAGTTATCCAAGGTGCTTTGTTTTCAAGACTGTTGTTTTCGACAGTATCTCATTGATATCACTACCTTTTCCTTCATACCCATGTGTGTGGATCTATGTGCTCCGTGGTGCGTTCTCTGTTGAAGCATACACTGTTAAATTGCTTGTGGGCTTGCTGGGTAAATCAGTCTTTTTCATCTGCCTTATATAGCAAGAGAATTACACAGTCACCGTTTTGTTTTCCAGAGGTTCAGTGTATTTCACTCTTTAGACAAGGAAATGATAGAGGAAAGGTGCAAAGGAATATGTGGGAAGACAAAATTTCCAGTGAAAGCTTTAACCGCTCGTAGGTTATTCATATGAAAAGCTGCTGATGTGTGTGAGAGCTCTTTTCAAGATTTATCTGTTTTTGACTGATTCTTCAACTTTCATTGATATGCTTATCCCTACGGTTTTTGCAATAGATCCGTGGTTGTTGGTTTTTTGGTTTTTTTTTTTTTGAGCAAAATAACCCTTAATAAGATATTTGTTTTTCTTAGCTATCCCTTACAAACTGTAGAGGATTTCTCCATAGATCACATACTGAAAGCCATGATAATGAGAGTGCCATGGTTTGCAGCATGTTTTCATGGTGTGGTTTGGTTAGAGTTCATATCTCTGTCAAAACTAGCAAGTTGGGAACCAAGTGGCATTCATGTGCTGAACAGAAAGACAGTGTTGACCACACTGCCAGCTGGTATGTGTGTACAACACTCCTGTGGCAGTGGGACGGTTGGCAGCATCTGAACTTTCATCCCGTGGGTCTTCCACTAGATTTTCAATGTATTATCCATTCAAACTGCAGTCTGAACAAAGTTGCTAAAACACTGATCAGGATCACTGCTGTCTAACACATGGGTGACTTTTATCAGTCAGTCTGAAAGTGTCTCGTTTCAGATCATGTCATGATTTCACTGCTGCATGGGCAGACTTTGGCCATCTGAAGTGCGAGTCAGCGTTTGGCCTTGTCTAACCACAGTCTCTGCTTGCAGATGGTTGATCTTTGCAAAGACTTAATCTAGCTGTGTAATCCAAATAAAAGGAGCTGAATAATGGAGGAAAGTAGCATACAAACTGCTGCTAACGCTTTGCTGAGGTGTGCCATTTCATTTTCTCTTCCAGCAAATATTACGGCATGCGCGTGGAAATTCCACAAAGGTGATATTTCTCATTACTGATGGATATTCCAATGGTGGAGACCCAAGACCCATTGCAGCATCCTTGCGTGAATTTGGAGTGGAGATCTTCACCTTCGGGATATGGCAGGGGAATATCCGAGAACTGAATGACATGGCTTCCCATCCAAAAGAAGATCACTGTTACCTTCTTCACAGTTTTACTGAGTTTGAAGCGCTGGCACGCAGGGCTCTTCATGAAGGTATTAACCTAAGAAGTCCTACAGACAGCACAGGGCTGAATATAAAGATCTCCAGTACTGTTCTGTAACTGCATTTCATGTAGTGTAGATTCCGTATTTTTTGATCTTTCCTCTTTCTAGCAGAGGTGTTCATTCCTCAGGTAAAAGCATAAGCTGTTAGTTTGACTAGTTCACCATCAGCAAAATGTGACCTAAATTCTCTTCCTTGCTTTATCTATGCTTCCATTCCACTCTACATTTTGTCCAAGGAAGAACAGGCTACGGTCTTGGCCCAGCGTAACTTTTGTTTGAATAGATGAACCTTGTAGTTAGATATGTGGTTGTCTAAAAGAGGACCTCAATACACAGCCTAGGGCTAGCCTTAGTGCCTTTGGTATTTTACACACCAACAACTGCTAGCCTGTTCAGAAATAATTTAGATCCCTGTGTATAAAGGCAAATACGATTTATTTTTATGGCCTTACATATTCAATAACACTGGAAAGAGCAAGGGATGGAAAGAGAGTTTGAACTGGATTTTTATCCTTTTTCAGTCTAGTTTATTCTAAAATAGAGTAAAGTTTCTAAAATGTTCTAAATATTCTATTTTCTATTCTAAAATAGAATAAAGTTCTACTTTGAAAGTTCTTCATGAAAAGCAGAAGTTTAGCAAGTGAGAACACATGAGTAGACCTTTGTACAGAAGCCAGTGCTGCTTGAATGAGACATAGCACACGCATCAGACTAGCCACTAGCATTTATTTGCTGTATTTAATTTTAAAAAGCACGCTACTTTTACATAAGTAGTATGCTTTACTGCTGTTCTGTTTGTTCCAGTTAAGGTTTAATTGTTTTGTGTGAATGCACGAAAGGAAAGATTTTTTTTTTATATGACCAACTGGTTGTACATCCCATGACTGAATGCTCTCCTGATGCCAGTGACAGCATCCACCAAAGCCAGGATAGTCTGTCTCAACAGCCTCTGCACAGGGTGAGACTGCCTTCTCACATTGTTAGAATCAAGCAAAGCCAAGTGGGAAAACTTGGGGATCTTTGCATCATTGGTTTCAGTGAGCATTTTTCCAGAATAAGAACACCATTTTTTTTTTACATTTTATGTGAAGCAATGGTCTACATGCTGCCATCACTGCAGCTCAGAACTGGAACCTAAGGTTTTTAAGAGACATTATACTAATGACATAATGTGACGCTATGGGAGGATTTGGGGTTGGATTTTTTGTTAATAAATTTGTATAATTTCAGACCTGCCCTCTGGCAGTTATATCCAAGAAGACATATCACATTGTTCATATCTCTGTGAGGCAAACGAAAACTGCTGCGACATCATGGCAAGCTGTAAATGTGGCACTCACACTGGCCAGTTTGAGTGCATCTGTGAAAAAGGATACTATGGGAAAGGACTACAACATGAATGCACAGGTGAGTCTCATGTCTCAGTGCTTGGGTTTCTCTGTGTGCCCTGGATACATAGCTAATTCAGTCCAGGGAGGTCAGCTGTTTTGGGGATTATGACTATGAACCTGAGTCAGAATGCATTCATGGCTTTTGGAAAACTTTCTGGCTAATGACGTAGAAGAGTTATAGCAGTCAAACTCACCCTGTATCTCCCTCCAGCAGTAGCCAAAATAGATGCACAGGAAAGATAAGAGTAGGGCAAATGTTCTGACACAGTAAAACATCCCTAAAATGGTAATCACCAAAAATTTGTGACTTCACATTTACTGAGTCTGAGGTAATATCTTCTGAGTTTAAGAGCTCCTGATGAGTTTTTCTATCATGAATTTTACTGATCACATTTTGAACGTGCATAAACTTTCCTGTTTGGAGAGGGGCTGTCTGTGTGGATCTTTGCAGACTAAATCCTTGGTGAATGCTACAGTCAATTAAATGTCCTTTAATTCTCTCGTGTTGACTTCCAGTTACTAAAGAGGAAGAAGGCATTTCAGTCACTAAACAGAAACTTGTCATCACGTTTTGCTAAGATTGTTCTTGTTACTGCTTTTGGAACGGTCCTTTTAATAATATTCATTCAAAGTCTACAGTTGTAACAACAGTTTACGGCTCTTTATTGCATGGCAGAATGAAAACATGGAAGCAAAAAGTCTGTCTCTCTGAGTTCCGTGCAAAGTTGTTCATAAGCAAAGATGAAAGCAAGGCTATATTACTAGGCAGAGGACTTCAAGTTTATTTATTATTTTTATTAATAGATAGAATTTCCTAGGGAAGTGGAAGGGAAAGTTGAGCCACTGGTCTTCAGTGGAGTTGTGTTTCAGCTCTGGGGGATACCAGATGCCTTTGTTTAATAAGAGTGTAGATAAACAGATAAATAGCAGGTTTCAGTATGAAGTTTCTTTTTACAGACATTTATGAGTTCAGTTGGAAGCCTTCATACAGTCAAGATAATCTGATGAAATAGTTGTTCACATACTGCAGTGATTATAAAAAGCGAAGGGAGTCTGTGCTTGTAGGAAAAGATACGCAGGTATTGTCCAATTCCATTGATGTTTATGGGACAAAAATGTCAAAACTGTCAGTATATCTGTTATATTTGTTCTGTGAGCTGGATAAAAGGAGTACTTGTAATCAAGTATTTCTCAGCTAGAAGCACAACACAGTGTTTATATTGATCTTGCATCCTCATATTCTCACTTGCACTCTTCATGCATAATCACAATTCTCATGAGATGCTTCCTTATGAGGTGCTAGCCAAGCGTGGTGGATCTATGGATCATGGTTGTATCGCTGTTTATGAGCAATCTGCTGCTTCATCGAATGTGATTTGCGTTACATGTAGAGGGTTTCTTGGTGTATCTTGCAAGAGTTGATAACTCTGCTCAGAGAATAGACACAGGCAGGTTTGTGACTAGAAGCTGAAGAATGCCTTCAGAGAATGTCGTAATGGAGACTGTGATGGCTGTATTCCTGCACTAGGAGCAGTAAAAGGATACACTGGGGGAATCGAGATTACACCTAAGCATATGATGGGGGAAAGATATTGTCTGCCACCAGTGCAAGAAAGGGCCGAGATATTACGGTGTTTGTGTTGGGAAGTTTATCAGTTGTATTATACTCCTTGCAGATTATCACAAGGTAAATCTTAATTTACCTTTTGCCTCTGGGGCTTCTTTCCTTTTATCTGATTAAAAGAGAAGTAGGTAAGTATACAGGAATCGATAGGATTTTGGTTGCAAGATGACCAGAGGGACGTAGCAGAGTCACTGCCACAAAGGATCAGAATCTCATTTTATGTAAGTGGTGGAGTTTACCTGTGTGCTCACTTAACTCTAAGCAAAGATACACTATTACATTCTGCTTATTTTCAGATGTAATTCTATTTTTTTATAAAAATCAAATTTTCATTTTTATTTTTCTTCTGGAATTCTAGTCCGTGTCCTTCATCTCAGCTGAGTGGCCTAGTAAACCACTGGAGAAAATAAACTCAGCATTTCTGCCTCTATCATTTGAGAATTAATATCACCCTTTCTATACGAAAGGAACTTTTGATGGGGTGAGCTTACCTTTGAGTGACATTAAAAATGGTAAAAGTCTGACTTATTTAAATGGATATGTGACAACTGCAGAAGAAAGTTTTATTTTGATATAATCAGCAGGTGTTTGTAAGTAGGTTTGTAAAAGGGTTTGGTATTAGATACTCAGCAAATAAACTGATGATTGCAGCAATTTGCTGTATATGTGAAGATAATGAAAGATGCATACATATATTTTACGGAGAATTTGACCAGAGTAACTCAAGCCTGTTCTTTTAAATATGTCTGCTCAATTCAACTATTACATTCTTCCTTAAGACAGACAGAAACAAAAGGCAACATGTGTTCTTTAAATGAAAAAAGACATATTTTGAGATCTTCTTTTCTGAAAAGGATTCCAGCCCATTTTTTAACATTTCCCAGCTGAGGATATCTGCGGATTTGTAAAGGACAAGGAATCTTAAGAATGCCTCTTAACTTTTCTTCATTGTATAATGTGCAGGAGGACTTTTGGCAAGTTTTCATTGACAGGACTTGTATTTTAATTGGACTAGTTTTAGCTTTTGATTGGTTAAACATGCAGATACCGTACTAGCCTGTGTTTGCTTAATGAAGTAAAGTTTTTTTTTAAAAAAAATTTCATTAAGATAGGAGATTATTCTTCTTCTGCAATGTATCTGTTCTTTTTGCTATTTTGGTTATTTTCTGTTGTTATTTTCTGTATGGCCTTTTGCTTTTGCATTATGCCACTTTATTGTTGTTTATGGTTTTAAATGTAAGGCACCAAAATAACTATGTACAAATCATAACAGTGCTTTACTTTCCTAATTACCTGAAAACAACCTTCAGAAATCTTCCATAAAATAAAATAGGAGCCACATGCTTTGTGCTGGAGAGCAGAAATTGGCTTCAGTGTCCCCCTCCTGTTCTTTGCAATATTGTTGATGATGTGCCACAGAAAGAAGAACAGACTGACTGTTCTCTACTTTAGAAAACAAACCAAACAAAAGCCTCTTGGCCCACTTTATGAGCCTCATGCAGCCAGGGACATCTGTGACAATTATGAGAAAAGAAGGGAGAAGGAGGAAGAACAGGGGCAGTATCACAACCAGTCACAAATTTTGTAGAGTATGTAAACACCTTTTCTTCAATAAGTCTTCGCTTTTTTTTTCTCCTTCCTTTCCTTGATTACAAATGTTGAGTTTAAAACTAGATGCAACCAAACAAAGATACAGAGGTCAGCAAAAATAAATCTGTGACTTCCACTGTCTTCCACTCCAGCAATAAAAAGATGGGCTGTTAAAGGCAACTGCTTGTTCCATGGAAAGCTAAATCAAATGTCCAGATCTCCATTTGTATTTTCTCTGTCTTAGGAAGTTAGGTAATATGTCTTCTACACAGCCTTTTTCCACAATTTTTTTTCAGCAAGACTCTCCAGAGAAAGTTCTTTTTTTGGCAAACGGGCTGTTGGATCAAATGACCTTCTTGATTCATGATGGGGCAACTAAAGGCTGACACCCATCATGCTTATCTCATTGGTTACAGGTATCAAGGAGGGCAGGTTGGTGCCTTACAACCAGTCATTTCTTTTGTTGAACGTGTGAACCTTATTTTTTATAGCACAGCGTGTCCATGAAGATGACATACAATTGGCAGGGCAGAATTCATAAATGAAGTACTTACAGGCTATGCTAGTTATTCCTTATTTTGTTTATTTTTGGTCCACTGCTTGTGTGTAATTATGGGAATGTAGAATTTTCTTCATATGTATAAATATTCAGTACGTTGCCAAGGCTTTGCAGTTTTTGAGTATGTAGCATTATCGGTTATCATCTGCGTAGCCACCAGGCCAACAGTTTTGCCTGTAATCACAGAACCACAGAATGGCTGAGGTCGGAAAGGACCTCTGGAGACCACCTAGTCCAACCCCCCTGCCAAGCAGGGTCACCCAGAGCACGTGGCACAGGATCGCATCCAGGCGGGTTTGAATATCTCCAGAGAAGGAGACTCCACAGCCTCTCTGGGCAGCCTGTTCCAGGGCTCTGTCACCCTCACAGCAAAGAAATGCTTTCTCATACTCAACTAGAACTTCCTGTTTTCCCGTTCGTGCCCGTTGCCTCTTGTCCTGTTGCTGGACACCACTGGAAAGAGTCCGGCCCCATCCTCTTGACACCCTCCCTTCAGGTATTTGTACACATTGATAAGATCCCCTCTCAGCCTTCTCTTCTCCAAGCTAAACAGGCCCAGCTCTCTCAGCCTCTCCTCGTATGACAGGTGCTCCAGTCCCCTCATCATCTTCATAGCCCTCCGCTGGACCCGCTCCAGGAGCTCCATGTCCCTCTTGTACTGGGGAGCCCAGAACTGGACCCAGTGCTCCAGGTGTGGCCTCACCAGGGCTGAGCAGAGGGGAGGATCACTTCCCTTGCCCTGCTAGATTCTGCTAGTAATTGACAGGCTGTAAGGGAAAAGAGAGGAGGAAAAGGAGTGTGAAGAAGAGAGCGTAGAAAATGTCACCAGCCACAGTAAAATATCAGGCTGAATTTGCCTGTTGAACTTGAAAGGTTGACTTGGTTCACAGAAATGTAGATTTTCTAGGTCTCAGAACTTAGTTTTTTGCTGCCTCACAAGGCAGTGCCATTTCATTCTTTCATCCATTGAATTTGCATCTTAGATAGGATTTTGTTTTGGTTCCTTTTCTCTCCTTTGTTTCTAATTTCTGAATCAGAAAAATACTGTTTTAGCTTATCTCTCACTGAAGGAAGGCTTCTGCTGAGACCTGCAGCCAGTGAAAACTGACAAACTGCAGAAAGAGCATCTCATTAAGGGAAATGTCAGATAGCTGCTGTTGTGCTTCCTTGCGCCATATAAATCTGCATATAACCTGATAAGCAAAAAAGCAAAAAGAAGCAAATAAACATTATAAACTAGATGAGCTGGAAACACTGAGGTTGCAGCTGGGTAAAGAAGTTGAGACATACATGCTTAATAAAGCATTAGTTAATGTTTACAAAACCTGGGCAGTTTGGAGAGACTTGGAGTTAGACTCATCTACTGTAGAGACAGAACAGCTTGCCTGGAGAGTCGTTTCTCCAAGTGTAACAGCTGCTCCTTTAGTTATTGCATCGCAATCACGATCCCCTTTCTGTCACCCATGGGAGATGAGATACCTTCATGTATGTTACTCTTTAACTTGTAATTTATTCATTCTAAAAACGCTTCTCCCAAGTGTTACAGCCTCTTTTGCCTTTGATAATATGCAGAGTTTCTATTGTGAATATACTGTGTTAAAATCGCTGGCTGTCATGAAAGGAGACAACAAGAAAGCAGGGACCTAAACCAAGGGAAGGATGCAAAATACAAAGACTAAGCAGCAGTGACTTGATGCTTAATTAATACTGGCAGAACCATTCCTCACTGACATTCTGTATATTTTTTTCTTTTTCTTGTAAATCTTGTTTGGCTTTTTATGGGTAACAATTTGAGCATAACATCATGATGTGTAAATATAGAAGAAAAGTAAATGAGTGTGTTTTTCTAGTTGAAGGTATTGTAACATCGTGATGGGTAAGTACAGGAGAAATAATGGATCTGGTTTCCTCATGAGGGTGCTGAAAGACAAGTGGATGAGAAAGGTGGATTTAGGAAACAACAAGCGCTATAGGCAACAATATGGAAGTTTAGTAAGTTAATTTTCTTTAAAAAATCTTTAAAACCATAAAAGAATGTAAAAACATTCATAATTTTTGTCTACATAAAGACTAAAAAAAAGTCTTTTGTAGATACATTGTTTGGAAAATAAACACATCTGGAAGCATGCAGCCATGCTCTTCAAGATTTTTAGCACTGAAATCTGCTTTCTCAAAAATCCGGCCCCTAAAGTCCAGTATTTCCTGCTTTGGTTTCGGAAATTCAAATACAGATTCTCTTGCTTGTTATGGTATGAAGCAAAGCAAAGCCTGAGTAAAAAAGGATTGGGATGTTCTAAGATTTCTCAAAATGGAGCACACAATGGAGATATATTACTTAGGTTAGGTAATTTAAAAGCATTATGCCAGTAAATTCTTCATGTCAAGCGGGGTTTCTTTTCGTAGGAATGACTCCAACAAAGATGAATAGTGCTTTCCATGGTAGTACAGTATTTTTGCTTGCATTGTAAGTGGTTTCCAGCACCAAACTAGTTTATTTGTGACCTGTACAACCTACTTTATGAAGGTGGGGCATTTCTGGCAGCAGAAGCATCTTTCGCTGAGTTTAGTCCTTGAAGCCTTATAGCCTTGTACCTGCAGAATGATACAGAAAAGGTTCATAAAGTACAGTATGTATGAAGTGATAACAGGTTTTGTCAATTACTAAAGTGTTTCTTAAAGTAATGTAAAACCTCTGATCTGCTTTCCCAATGCCTTTGAAGGGAAACAGTAGCAAAACATTTTTTTTAAGTAAAAGTTTTATAAATAAAAGTAGCGGATAAAATGGTGAGGTGGGGATTTTTATTTTCTTTCATTAGGGATCTAAGTATTCACAACTCAGATGGGGCAGATTATACTTGCTTGTCCGTTTCCTTTGTTTTGGTGGAGGATTGCTGTTCTTTTAAAGAATATGTTAACCTCACCGTTTCCAAAATGGAATTTTAATCCAGATTCAGTCCATCACAAAAACTCCTTAACAAACCCTTAAGCCAGATAGTGAGCTTTCCAAACCGTTGTAGAAATGAGAGTTTTAACATCTAACCAATGACTTTGCTTGCACAACTGTAAAAAGGGAGCTTTCCTTGATCAATTTGGTACAAGTTTTTTGAGTGAAACAAATAACCTGTGCAGCTACTGGTGGTTTTTAACCATATTCAAAGTTTTAATAAGCCTATTGAAGTGAATTAGGAGTATTTCCAGTAATGTTAATGAGTTTTGGATCAAGTCCTTAGAACCGAGTAACTCCTTTTTCTCTTCTTCTCCGGGCCTTATGTACCAACTTATACAAGTCTTGTTCTGCAAAAGTAAAAATTTTAAGTAACATAATAGCTAGTGTGGATAATGGTGTTTCATTGGTACAGACTTTCTCTAATTCTTTACCTTGTAGCTTGTTTCCTTTGCACTTCAAACTGAACTGTAGTGAAAAAACACAACCCTAAAAATAACCAAAGCCCGCCAACAGTAAAGTTTTCTGTGTAAACCTGCGCCATTTCTGAGGGAATTCTTTAGAATTAAACTTGTAGGATAAAGGTAAAATCCCCAATTGACTTTTCTCTTGTACAGACCAGAAAAACGGAGGTGTAATTTCTAAGTCTGCGTGCAACATTAAAAATGCATTATCCTTTCCAACTAGATGTCATCTGAGGCATTAGAAAAAAGTTTTGATGCCAAAACAGACTCTTTCTTTTGTATTAAATACGGAGCTATTTCTGAAATAGATGTGACAGAAAATTTTTTGTTATCTTTTTTTCTTATCTTGGAAGTGGCTTGTCCTGGTCACCTCAGAATGTCATGCAAGTAAAGCCTCCGGCCAAAGTTCTGTGTGCAATTAGAGGAGAAAAAGCTGCCATCTGGAGGGCTTGAGAGGAGCAGAAGCTGCATTCTGAATAGAAATAAACACGACACAGAAATAGACTCCAGCTTTCTGTGCTGACCCAGCTTAGGCTGTTTCTGAAGTGCCAGAGCTGTCCTCTGGCCACAGTATAACCATTACAGGTGGCCATCACAATGAAGGCTCCAAGTGTAAATACAGCACAGATAGTGTTAGCCTGTAGTTAAATGACTGTAAAAGCTTTAGTGTTAAGCCTAGGCATGGCCTTGAGTCTCTAGGGAGGATAAAAAGCAGGCTGTCTTACCTCCAGTGTGATTTTACACTGTTGGAGTTTTTATGGTGTGAAAACATCCTTTTCCAGCTGTGCAATCCTAGGTCAAACGGTAGCTTACAAACTTTGTGCTGACCATCTCTTCCTTAACTTCCTGAAAAAATCATCAGCTTCCAGTTGTCACAGATTTTTACGCAGTTAGGCTTATACGATTCTAGCTTAGGTCTTTCATAAGTCACTGACTGGTCTTGCAGATTTGAGAATCTCATTCGGGGTTAGGACTTTCATCATGCCAGGCACTTACTGGAATAATTGTCTGTGCATTGAATCACTTAATTAAAAGGTTTTTACTGCAACATTCTTCGGTTACCCCTAGGGATTACATGGTGTCATCTTACCTTAAATATGTTTTCAGAAACACGTGGCCAGAATGTTTTCCTAGACACACACACATATGCGCACATATATTCCTGAACTTGTGCCAGTCTCGCAAATTAGAAGCAGACATTTTAACATTCTGTGAGCCTTTAAGTAGCTTGTATCTTAGAGAAGGAAAAATGAAAATTCTTGAAAGAGCACATCAGAGATAAAAGAAGATGGCAGTATGCAGCAAAGATTGCTAATTATTGAACTGGGAAGAGAGGTTAAAAGACTTAGAATTTAATTACCTGTTTTATCCCTAGTGTCTCTCCAGGGCTCCAAAACATCAACTTTAAGTACTTAGAACATTCCCAGGACTTAATTGCGCTACAAGTAACTGGTAAGGTTTAGCCTTAGTTTTTGTGCCTGTGAAGTCGTGACAAGGTGTCGGGATTCCTAGCATCATTAAGTTGCTCTGAAAGCCTTGTCAAAACTGATACATTTAAGCAGACTGGAGCAGAGCACTCCTAATGTGACAAAATCAGGCAGTCACTGTGTCACTGCCCTGAAGGTGGGTGAAGTGTACATGGTGGGTTTGTCTCTTGGTCAAATGAATTTGACTTTTAGCTCTCAGAATCAGTTTCTAATAGAACATGGAGTACAGGAATATTTTCATTTTATTTTTAAATCTTTGTCTTGACTTACACTGTGATGTTCACTGTACCTAGCCCAGTGAATATTGCAAGGTGTGTTCTCTGAAAGAATAAGCACTATTCCTTGTAGCATTTTAAGCAACATTATCTACTTCTCTTGCAGAATTAAGCTCATATATTGTCTGAAATGTATTTCAAATAATTTTGCAAGCATTCAGAGGTGGTCATCTGATAATTGCTCTGGAGTTACCCAGTTGCAGCTAACAGGAAGAAAAAAATTAGAAATTATAAAATTATAAAAGCAAAGGTGCACAAAGCTTATCAAGTCATAACCCACAGCTAAATAAGTAATTTGTTTGCAGATTTTGACCTAAACAAAGTCTTTCAAGGAATATTTACCCAAAAGGTGATACAGATGTTCCTCCCACTACCTTCTCTCTATTTGACTACCACCATCATAAGAGAGGAAAGTTTGGCGAGACGAGATGGGATGGCTTTTTCTGTGGCCTCTCCTGGTCAGGCCTGCCCAGCTGGCTCTCTGTCTCTGTGGAAGGTTACCTGGCAGGTTCCTCAGGTCATCTCAGAACCACTTCCAGGGAAGAAGTGCTCTCCCTCTGTCTTCTACAGCTGTTCTTCAGCCTTCTTCCCGTTGTGCACATTCTCCGTATCTTCAACCACGGACGTACTTCACACTCTGGTACCACTCCAACAAGGGCAATGGGCAGCAAGAAGAGTGTTCTGCAAAGAAACACCGTGATGAAAAGGGGGTAAAATCCCACTCAACTTGGAGGAGAATTAGGGCAAATAGGTTGCTGACACTTCATAGGCTTATCTGTCAGATACTCAGCAGCCAGAATGGATGGGAACGGTTTGGTCTGTTGTCTTGTAAGCAGTCTTGTTTTATTCTGTCACCCCAAAATCTACTGCAGATGGCCCAACCTTCTCACCCAGAAACGGTGCTGGCTGCGTGGAGGAGTGTGTTAGAACCTCTTGGGAATGAGAAAGCAGCAACACAGATCAGTTTCATTGAACAGGAAATTGGTTTCTCCTGGTTTTGTTGGTGTTTTGATGAAACCATAGATCAGGACTCTCCACAGATATGGGAACCTCTTCAGGCCAAAACCCTAGGGTTTAATTTGTTACCATGCAAAACAAAGCCAGACCAGCAACTCACATTTCCAATGCAGATGTTTTAGTAGGAATCACATCTGAAGGTAGTTTGAACAGTTGATTTTTTTTTTCCCCAGTCTGTTTTTTTTAGATTAGGAAGTGTTTTCCTCTGTTATTTTCCTCCATAAGAATGAGAAGAATGAATGGATCTGGGAAGGGGGGAGGGGGTGAGGAACATTATTTTTACAGAAGTTTATATAATATAGTTAACTATATAATCTAACTGTAGTCATGTTATTTAGTCACAGTCTGAAACTGATGGATTTGAAGAAAAACCAACATCATTAAGCACTACATTACAGTCCTTCATTAGTGTAAAGTATACAAGTATGATAAAATCTCCATCTGTGTAGGTGTGTGCAGCTGTACTGATTTTATGGAAAGCTGCACCCTATTGTAACAACTAAGATCTGGCTCCTTCTCCTGGCCATGAGGCAAATCTGTCTTTTTTTTTTTTTTTTTCTTTTTCCATGAGAGCAAAAGAAACGTTCTGAGGATAGCTAAAAAATAAGTGGATCTTAGGCCCATAAAGTTCAAACAAAGGGTGTTCCCTTGTAAATGCCATAGTAAACACCCATGTAAAGCTTCCGTCTCCTTGTGGTGTGCAGCTTGTTTCTCAGACAAGAATGTCGGAAGATAAAGTACAAGAACTTTTCCTACATTGTGGCTGTTAATTCTGCATGTTCTTTTTTTCAGAGAGATTATTGCTGTAAGTTCCACTCTGTTTGTTGGTTAGTGCTTCACAGAACAGTGCACAGTATAACATTCCTATTCCTGAATTCATGCTTCCCTCCAGCTATGTTTTTTATGTTTTTATGACAGAAGAGTGCTTCCTACGTTCTGACTATGCTCCCCCAGAAAAACTCTTATCTGGAAATACACACAGGTGGTATTAAAAACCGTATCTAGGGAGAGACAGGAAAGATCAACATTCTACATCTACGTCTACATGGGCTGGGAACACCCTGAGTCACATTAATTTAAAGGCATGTATTTATATTCTGAGTTTAATGTCTGTATAAAAACCCTTGGAGCTTTGGAGGAAAATGTTGGCCTCTTACTGTGTTTTCTCTTCCTGTCCCTCATTTCACGCCTTGCCCATCTGCTGCCTGCAGAACATCCTGTGAAGCCTGCACAGGCCTGGGAACTTCTGTCTGCTGCAATAACTTTAACACTGTAGAGGACAAGCCCAGAGCATGTTACAGTAGCGATAGTGTGTGGGCTCACTCCGGGGAGTCCAAGCCACTGGAGAGGAGCTCTGGTACCTTTAAATGCAGCAGCTAACTAGTTTAAATCTTCTGCATCCATCTTTTTTTCCTCTTTGGCACAGAGCTGCCTTAGTCCTTGAGAAAGAGGATATAGAAGAGGGGGCTGCCTACAAGAAAATGAAGTGCTGCAGAAGTTACTCTTTCAAGTAACTCAGTTCACAGGACTGGATTTTTTAAGTGCAATAATGAGAGTGGTAGGCTGGATAGCCTTATTCTGAGGAGTTTTGGTGTCAACACAGAACCTAAAGAAAATTTGCCAAACATCATGGTTATACATCAGAACAGCTACATATAGTTGAGCTGGTGTTTTTTGGACTTCCATTATTATCTCATGGAGTCATTGATGTGTACACCTAAAAATGCTCTGGCCCTCTGGTCATGTTTCTGTTGTCACCTTGGCAAAGAATATCACTTTCTGAAATGCACATATTTTATTTCCCTCTTTTCAGAGCCTAAGCTGTTGCCTCAGTATAGTGAGGATCAAATTATGCTATACCTTGCGAGCCCTTTCTCTTTGTTTTTTATGTTGTTGTGCGTTGTACAGTATAAAACACACGTACAATTCTTCTCTGTTGCTGAATGGGAATTCAAGATACACAGCCTTGCAAAATACAACAGCATTTTAAAAACATAGTGCTTCTGTGAGCATCCATACTTTTCCCGGCTGGCCAAAGACGCTTGATGGAGCTCCGCCTGTGGGTGTGCAGGGGTGGTGGCTGTGTCACGTCAGAGGGGTACACAAAGACAAGGACACCCGGTATTCGCTAGTGACTTGATTTCAGCAATGTGAGCAGCCACGCTTCTGTTCACGTAACAACTTTCTCAAGCGAGTAGTGCACCTTGTGCCCACAGTGGAAACCCATGAGAACGGAAGTAATGTGACCACAAGAAGTTTGGCTGTGAGATGGCATACCAACCTCAGACCGTGAGGCACCCTCTGCCAATGTCTCTGTAATGTAACAGGTATATTAGGCAGCTGAGGCTTACCTTTATTCCTGTCTCTTCTAGTACATGGCAGTGATGCTCCTTTTCCATACTCATCCACTGTAATGGCAGTCCTGGCCTAGGTGCCAGAAGGGTTTGCATAGAGGCCGTACTAAGCTATTCTGTGGCCCCAAGAGCGCAGTTTGCATAGCCCTCAGTTCTAACCTAAAAATTAGGTCTCCTGCTCAGACTCTAGGATTTGCTGCTGCCTTCACTGAGCTGCCAGATCTTCACCAGCAGTTCAAGCAGTTCTTCAGCAGTAGCCCTGGCTCTGTCCACTATGTCTCAAGAAAGAAGGAATCTTGCATCCTGAGAACATATGCAGAACCCCTTAGTGTCTTCTTGTCCCCCCAGTTCTCTTTACTACCTGTCCCTCAAGATGTAGGTGATGGATTACAGCAGTTACTTGTCTTGTTTTTTGCCCCCGAGGCTGAAATATAGGCAAGTATTAAAGGTAACAAGTCCAAGGTCTGTGAATGGCATACATCACAAAGCTGTCTGTAAGGTCTTAAATTTCACTTTCAGTGATGTTAGCAATTGATTTATTCTCATTACTTTTGGGGTCACTTCAGGGAAGCTTCCTATGTTGGAATAGAAAGTGCAGTGCCTTCTACTTTTCTAGGCCAGAGAGGCAGTTTGTTGTCTGTCTCTTGCATCCCTCAATCATTCGTGTTCTGCAGAAGTGCAAGCAGTTAGTGCAGAATACTTGGCTCCAACTCACAAAAAACAATAGGATATTTTTAGACAGCATTAATTATTTTGTGAACTTAACTAATTACAATCAAGTGCTGTTTAGAAATAGATTTTATAGCTTAAAATTGGTGGTTTAATAATTGTAAGTCTTACTAAGTCCATTAAGTAGCAATTTAATCATGCTTACTCTCCCCACGCTCCTTTTTTTTTTTTTTTTGCTTCAGATTGCAGTTAAGAATGTTTTCTCATTCTTGTTCTCCATCTCTACAGGCGTAGGTAGCCCTGTTTGTGGCAAGGCATCTCAGAAAAGGGCATGCATTTCGAAAGGAGGATAGCACCAGAAGAGCGGCAGACCTTTTTCCTCCCAAAATGTACAAAGGACCTTGCTGTCCTGTAGAAAGAGAACAAGTGATTCTGCTTTTTCAAGGTGGTAAAAACACCCTTGTAGCTGTGAAGAGGCTGGAGAAGTAGGATGCAGAGAACAATTTCACTTTCATGTATAGAGAGACTGAGCACCAGGCAGTTCCTGAAAGAATCTCACTGTTCCCTGCTCCTTTTCTGGCAGCAGTAGCAGGCTATGTCAGGCTCTTTTAAACAACTGCATTTCATCAAAGCCTCCGGACGTTACAGGTTGCTATTTTAGCACGTGTTTGGTTAGCACTGATAGCAAGAAGGGATCTTACAAATGCATAAAATCACTACCCAGGGATTTCTGCTTCGTGGGAGAAGTCCTGCATTGCAGAGGGTTAAGTTTTTCTGGAGTGGCTAAGGGACAGAGACCAGGCTAGTGCTGTCTGGGGGGGGAATGCAAAGGTGGTGGTCAGGGTGGTTTCATGGAGGTTCTTCACAGAACAAAGCTTTCTTAGACTGAGTACTGAGGCTGTGGTTGTGAAACATGCTGCAATCTTTTTTTACCATAGCTTTTGTGGTAGTAAATGTTGGTAGTAAACTTGGTTGGCAGGGCACAGGACCAAGTACTTAAAACACATTTCTTCCGTTCAAATCCAAGGTGACCCTTTTGCTTGCAGCTGACTGCTTCTGCAAGAGTCAAATCCATCCTTAACAAACAACTTCCTTTCTATCTTCTAAAGAAATAAGAGGGGACAGGGACAAGGAAAAATGGGGGAAATGGAATGAAAAGCCGTCTCTTCTCTGAATATTTTCTGAGCAAGCAGCAGTTAATACAGAGTTATCTCGTTGTTCTCTTAGCACTCTCTTGTTCCATAAACAAGACTCTGTTTTGATCTACATAGTTCAGATCATTTTAAAAGAATTCAGGGGGTCCTGTCAGTTTCCATAAGAGTTTTGCGCAAAGAATGGACAATGGGATTTATGGTATTTTTCACAGTAAATCATGGGTATCAGTAATGGTTCCAGGAATTAAGTAGAAACTCTAACATCAAGAGTACAGCACTTTGCTGAACTCCGCGCAGGGATAGCTGGGCTAGTTTCACAATATGTGAAAAAAAAATTGGCAAAAACATCACTTTTTATTGTCTGATTATTGGCCTGAGCCATTGCATGTGCTTCAGCTCTCTTAAGTTAACCAAAAACTGTCTGACTCTCACCCTGGGCTGCTAAGTAAATAAACATGGAAATAGTGACATATGTTCTCCATCTGCATGGTCATGTGCTGTATCTTCAGTGCTCAGAAATGTTAGTTAATAGGAGTATAATCGCTGTTGTTGAAAAGTATATTTAAATTATAAAAATAAGGGATGTGGAAAGCAAGCCAAATTTGGCACCTAATGCAGTAGTGACAGTTTATTGAAGGTTTGGCAGAAATGGCTTCACTTTCCTGTTTATAATAGCTTTTACTTGCTACATTCCCCATCTGTGATTCAGCAGCTGGAGCTACTCTGATCTGCAGAGAAAGGAGACAAAAATACGTGTCTTTTTTTTTCTTCATGATCATATGCACCAACAACTGCTGGGAGTGGGTGTTAGAGACAACAGCAGAAGGGAAGCACTTACATGGGATTAGTAAAACAATTCAGGACTATACAGGATTCTGTTAATGTTTTACCAGAGAGCAAATTTGCAATTTTTGCCTGAATGAGGAGAAAACCTGAGGATGTGGTATCTCTGGCTCCTCCTGGATTCCTTATACGGCTTGCTGCTCTCAGGAAATCCGGTTTGCCTATTCAGTTTGAGCAGAGTCACTTTTTAGTTGTACTCTTTAAGTCCCAAGAATAACTGAACGCAAAAGTGTCAGTTGCTGAGTAGGTGAACACGATGGAAATGGATCTTTAACCACCAGGGATCTTCTACACTACAGAAACATAGCGGTGCTGTGAAGCCTGGGGTGCATATGTTGTCAGCTTCTAAACCCCAAGCCCTTGTTTTAGTTAGAATTACCTTCCAGAAATCCCAGGAGGAGCTGATCTGTTGACTTAGCCCTGTAACATGTAACATGAAACTCTTGCTCTCTGCTTCTGGAAGAAAGTGCGGGCTGTGCTGAGCAAGTGCTGGCTGAGCTGTGATGATTTCAGTGTGTCCCACAAACCACAGGCACTGGGGTAGATGCTCGGTTCTGTTCAGCTTCTTCTGGGTATAGCACATAAGGAGTTGTTAAGGAACCATTTTTTTCCCTCCAGCCCCAGGTCAGGCTTCTCCCTTTCCACATAGTCCCTCTTTCCAGTTGTGCATAAAGAAGGACTATTGCTTGCTTGCCAGCACGTTCCTCTAGCTCATGCAGAAGTTAACTGAGCAGCACGTACTGCAGCCCAGATGGAGCCTTTTCACTGTTCAGATGTTTCTAACCACTATCACTCGGGATTTGGTGTAGGCATAATTCTGGTCCTTTGGGCACCTAATATCTGCTTACTAATCCTTCCTGTTAGGGAAGTGATAGATTGATGAATTTGTTGGTACAATGACAAGCAGTGGAAAAGTAACAAAGAATACGGAGTGACTTTTCTCCCTGCATCTGATTTGAATCCCCCTCTGCAAATGTATCTTGGCCCTCCCTTTTCCTTTCTGGCCCAAAACCCTTTCTGTTAATGAAAGTGAAGAGCAGAGTTATTTATTTATTGTACAATGGGTAGACCAGGCCTAGGAAAAACTGAGCTTCCAGTGCCTTCAAAACAGATATTACATCTCGGAAACAGTTATTTGCTTATCAGTGTGTAGCACAAACTAAACAAAATGTTTGTGGTTTTTTTTCTTTTAATGGAATGTGCTTTACTTCAGCCTGTTTGTACTTTTTTATGCTTTGGTAAAAGCAAAAATGTAACTTCACATACATGAGAATGGCAAATAAGTGCACCTAGGGCAGGATGATGATGTTCCTTTTCAGAGTTTATTAATTTAAATAGTAGGAAGCTATCCAGAGATCCAGGGCACTTAGAACAGGCACTTACAGTAGCATGTGCTCTCACATCAGCAGTGATAAAGGTTTACTGAGGAATGCGTGTCTGTGATTATGTGAAGACCATGTCCAGAGAAGCCTACTGTATAGTAGTTCTGTTCTGAGCGAAGCATTTTCAGACCTGCTTTTATTTCCCCTTTTAAGTCTGATTGTGTGCAGAGTTTTGGACATAAAAGCTTAACTTGCACATAAATAATTTCATAAATAATTTGCATGGTAAACTTTATACATTCAACTCATTCAGTTTACCAGTGAGACCTTTCAGTACTTCCTAGGGTTTGTTGTACACTTTTAACATGATACACATTAGAAATATGCAGGGGCATGAGGACATGGATCAGCGTCTGGCTCTAAAAGTCAGAAGCTGGCATGGTCTGATATCCATACCTCATAGGCATCATGTTCATATTTGCTTTGTGTGTGCTCTCCGAATGCGTCACCGACATTACTTCTTTGATGTCGATGCAAATGGCAAACCTGTAACCGCTGTATAAAATGCCACTGAGACCTCAACCAAAAGAGCTTCGTTTTAGTACGTGAATGCCATTTTTGTGTGTAGTTAACCGACAAAGTTCCTAAGTTTCACCATTAGCTTTACCTTACCTTTGTGAACCTAAGCTCACAGCTTTGCTGCTTCAGTAGATTTTAGTGGATTGGCCCTTCACTAAATGCAAGCTGTCTTCCACCACTGCTAAATCAGAGCTGCCTCACTGCAGGTTATGTCACATGCTAGAGACTGTTAACACACCCTGCACTGCTGAATGTGTGTGTAGAAACTATAGTGGTGTATCCATGCACTAGTGTTCTAGCTGTTGTAGCATTTCCCAGAAAGCTGAAATGGACACTTCTGTTGTGAAAGTGTGTGAAATGGAATTTTGTGCAAAATTATACAGATTGCACAAGTTGTCTCATATATCTTGAGAACTAGTAGCTTGAATGAAGCATGAGTAGGCTTCTTTTCAAAGATAAGTTACGAGGCAGAATCAAGATTTTCTTTTATATTCCTGGCTAAGCCACATGCTTTGAGACAAAGAAGTTACTGTCTGTGAAAGTCTATATGTTAGTCTATATTTTCTTAACTTCAGGGGGAGTAAGGTTTATTTTTATGATAGAAAAACATTTTAAAACACTTTTAAAAGCTTTGTGTCCTTGCAATGCACATGTATTGTTCAAGTATGAATCTGCTTAAGACACCATGCTTTTGACGTATGATAATTGTTCTGATTTAAAAATGTCTTAAAACTTGATGTGAATGGATTTTCTAGATATTTTCAGTACTGCTACTATTGCAGTAGGATATTTTGCAGTTAGAAACATTGCTTTGAGGTAATCCTATCAAAAAACTCTGGCCTCAAGCCTACCCAGGGATGCTCAGCACTGTTGTGGCCCAGGGCCAGACTTCCCTGTGGAATAAGATCCTTGTAGGCATCATAACTTTTACAAGGTGCAATAGCTCTTAAGGTTTTATTTTTCAGCAGGGAGATTATTCCCCTGCACCATGTACGCTCGGGGTGCTGAGGTGGGATGCTAACCCAAGGGAGTGCATTTCCTTTCAGGCAACTTTCCAGTTCTCTTGCCCTGTGGGAGAAGATCCAGGGTTCTCATTTTTATTGTGAACAAGTTATTTCTGCTGAAACTTTGTTAGGGCTGTTTGAAGTGCTTGAAGATCTAGAGCTAGATCATTGCAAAGTTTCATTCCAGATGCTGCAGCCTACTTGATAGTGCAGTATTGCATTTCTGATGTCTTTAAACGCAACAAAAAGGTTTGAGTGAACTTGTCCCATCCCTATGTATGATGTGTAAAAGTAGATGAACTTCGGACTTGATTCAGCCTGCTTCCCTAAGTGAGAGGAAATTTGTAAATCTAATAAAGAGATGGAGCGAAATACATCAAATGAGAACAGAGCAGACATCTAGCTTGTTAAATTGCTAATCATATTGCTATGAGAAGGGATGCTTAAGGAATACTGACAAAGAGCAGATGGATGAGCAGGTTCAGTGCTGTCTGAAATTAATGCAGAGCACATGCCAGGGATAACAGGAGGTATTAGAGTTGGAGAACGTGCTGAGACTTAGTAGAAATCCTTTCCTGATCCCTACACTTAAAGGTAAGCGCAAGGTTTTCTTACGCAGTCTTTGTACAAGTCATACATGTCAAATGTTTAACTAAAGCCACTTCCTCACATATTTCTTGTAATCCTAGCATGCTCCTCCTGGCTCATGGTTTTTTCTTTTTTATGGTACCATCCATGTTGCAAACTGCAGAAAGGTGGATTACAGTATCTGCCAAAGGTTTCCATTTTTTTCTCTTTAGCTTTCCAAATGCATTTCATGGGCACAAAGTGCCTGTTCTGACATACCTGCCATATAGGAGATTAAAAAAAAAATAAAAACCTTCCCAAAAAAAACCTTCCCAGATAACTTAAATGTGACAACAAAAGCTGCAACTTCTGGAAACACTCTCTGAGCCAGATGCAGGGTATGGTAAGTCTTTGAGAAGCAGGCCTAAAGATCTTTGTGTGCAGCTCCAGTGAGGTACATTTCAGTGTCCAGGGCAGTCTGTTTTGCTGCTGGCCCAAACTAAACATTTTTTGCCTTGCGAACACAAGGAAAGAAATCCACAACCCTTCTTTATTGTTTGGTTTAGTAGAATAGACCTGAAAATTACCGAATCTCTAGCCATTGGTGCCCCAAGTTTGCAGAATGCTTTGGTTACAGCAACAGTCAAGAGACATCTCTGCAAAACATATGGAAAAGGCGGGGGATTGGGGAGTTCTGTGCAGTGATGGCTCCCATCATATGCCTCCCATGTTATACATGTTCTTCCTTTGCAGAGGCCGCTCACGAATGAACTGTGCAGCAGCAGCAGAATGCTTTATGGGGGAAGGAGGGAGGGCTGGGTAGCATGCTGGTCCTGTGAGACAGCCCACACTTGCTGTGCTGCAACAGCAAGTGGGAAAGCACCAGGAGGTCTGTTTGGTGTGAGACTAGGATCTCCATGCCCTCCGTGCAGGTTGAATTGCAGCCCTAGGCAGCTCCTTCCTTCATTTTCCACCTTAAGCTGACACCATGCATTATCCTTGTAAAGCATATTTTATTTGGCAGGCCATTGCTATGGGACATACAGCCCTTCATTCCCATTGTTTCTTCTAATAGAGGGTGTGCTTGGGCCTTAGAAAAATCTGACTGCACAGTACTTAGTCATGATGAGAGATGAAGATATCAGCGTAGAAGGATTCGGTACATGATCCTATACTATAAATTCTTTATACTTGCTTCCTCATGAAAGTTTAGACTTATATTTAGTAAAATAAGCTTTATAGTGAGGCCCATTCATGCTGCCCAGTTTAAAACATGAATGATGGCAAATACTGCTACCACAGCACTTACTTCGCACACGAAAGTCAGGGTGACAACTTTTCTAATTTTCGTATTTATTTTGATGTCGCCATGGCACAAGAATCTTAAAGCGGTGAGAGATAATCCACACCCTCAGGCTGTAGTTATTCTCCCCCAAAGGCGTAAACATGAGTTAATTTGAGCTTTTGGTTGTCCTGGTGTTGTGGACGATGATTCAAAGTAATTCTAGGTGCACACTGGATTTTTCCTATAGCTGCCAATGAATGAATAAGAATGCAAGACATTGTATGCCAGGTAAAAGATCCACATAACCAAAAATATCCTGTCTGTGTATATTCAGTAACAAAAACTGAGGAAACAGGGAAAGAATCATACAGACATCCAGTGATCACTGTTGAGAGACTTTGTGACATATGATAGCATCATTTTTAGTAGACGGCAGCAAACCAAAATCAAAATAGATGTTCGTGGTATATACTCTGATTCTGGGACAGATTCACCACTTCATTACGCTTAATGCGTATCCATATAATCAGTGTCATGAAAGTAATTACAGTGGCATAAAACCAATGTAAGTGGAAAACTAGGTTTGCTTTCTTCATTTAGGAAGTTTGAGGATTGAGTTAAAACCATTTTTGTATTTGTGATTTCCATCAAAGTATCATTTCATTTAAGCTTTACACATGCGGGGAAAAATGAGAACAACAGACTCCAGTCAGCACAGTAGGAGTGTACAAATAGAGCTCAGGTTGATGCAGGAGAGAGCAGGATATTGCCTGGCTGATTCCTGCCGTATCCTGCAGAAGATAAATCCTTAATCGAATCCTTCATTAGCATCAAGTGTGGAAAGAACAGCTCAAGCCAGAGATTACTTACTAAATGTAGTTAGTGGGAGAAATTATGCATTGAAGAAAATATGAAATCCCTCAAATTAATCTTTGAAATACATGGAGTTCGACTCTCCTCTCTCTTACACTGGGATAAATCAAGAATAATTCCATTTCAGTGACTTAGAAATACTAGCATAATTGGAGAAGAAATTGAGCTTGCCTGCTCTCCCAGGATTTTAAAAGATTTACATTTTTAAGGCAGAATTATTTGCCCTTCAAATTTGTACTTATACAGTCAGAGGAAGAATCGTGACCCCATGTCACAGACTGTAACTCTTCAATACATGATCTCTACCTGCTTAAACGCAGTCTGCAGACTTCTTGCCATCCTATGGGTTCAATATCAGTTGGCTTAAGTTTGCCACTGTTTTTTAGTATTTGCTGCTTAAAAAGAGCCAAACTGGATAATGCATGTTAAGTGATCAATGAATATCTGAAACATATCTTGTTTTATGTTGTCACTCGTACAGTGTTCAATTCTTGCTTGAAGATCAGAACATCAAGCTAGTCATTACTGTATGCAGGCAGAGTAGAATTCTTACTGAATTTGAAAGTCTGTCTTTTGATTTTTTTAAGGACTTCACGAACCTTCCATGTCCATTGTTCAGCTTCACGCAATGCCTTCACATATATTCATACTGTCCATGCACGTGCATTGATGGAAATGTTTTTATGCCTACCCTGTAGGTTTTTGTTTCTAGCAAGGCTGCGTCATATTTGCTTACTACTGATTCTCTTCCACGTGCAACTGAATATATTTTTGATAGATTAAGAAGTAAGGAAGCTTGTTCCATTGGTAGCCTAAGAAGTCATCATGCCCTATAGTATTCAAAAACAGAAGAGACATGCTGGGTTTTCTTACTTTTTTTTTTTTTCAGTTAGTTGTATAGCCCAGGAGAGCATAACTGAGGAGGATAATGCAGGAGTCATGTTGAAGCAAGCATTCATTGTTTAGTTCTCGTTTCCTATGAGAAGATGAGTGCAGTGTTATTACCACAGACAACAGAATCTCAATGCATATCATTGGTGAATGTCCACCTTGTTATGAAAGCAAGTTGTCGTTGATGGCAACTTCAGTGTGAGCCATCCCTGTACACTGGGGGAGTTTAGGGCCTGTGCTTATTTTGTTATCACACTAATCCCCACTACCAGATAGCTTTCCATTCCCGTAACAAAAAGGTAATCCCCTGGTGTAACTCAGTATTCACTATTCTGGTCTGAAGAGGAGAATTATATTAAACAGAAGGCATCTTCGTGCTGCTCCCCTTGCTTCTGGAGAAAGAGCAACATGGTTTCTTTATAGGCAGTAGTTAAATCTTTTGTTGAGAATATCATGCAAGTACATGTGCACATTTCACGAGTGTCCTCTCCCTTTAAAGGCCAATACCGTTAAAATTGTTTCCTCATTTTCTAAAATTCCTGCCTTTTTTGTCGTTCTTGAAAGTTGGCAAGGGAAAGCAAGCTTTGAAAAAAAAATTAAATTGTTTTTACAGATTAGCACTGGAGAAGATGATCTCCCCCTGCAGGCAGTTTTTGTGGGTATAGAGGGCATGGATATAGAGGGTGAGTGCAGAATGGTAATAGAATTCTATTAAAATTTGGCACTGCTTGATTCTCAGGAGAGACCCCAGAGAGATGCCTGTGGGATCAGTCACAGCTGGGACCACTTATATTCTTCAGATGAGGTTCCCCTACAAGTTCTTTCTCTTGCTGATGAATGCATCATTATGTATGGACTTGGGCCATGTTCTCCTGCTGTCTGGAGATGAGGGGCATGGGTCTTCATACTAGCTGGATCGGGCATGGACAAGTCCAGTCCACAGCAAGCGGCTGAAGCTCTGCTCTTGCATAGCTGACTATGGATGGTTTAAACTTAAGTGGCCAGGCTAACCTCTGTGGGTGTGATGGAAATGCACACAGGTTAGGGTGTTTATGCTTTATTCTTAAACCATCTCTTGGCATCACAGAGTAGACTGTGATCTCACACACTTGGAAATAGCTCTGTAAGCAATATTATGTTTTGGAAATTTTGAATGTGGCTCACATGGAGTTTGGTAGCTGAATATGCCAAGGAGAGGTGTAGGATCAGTGAGCAGTTCCGGGACTGAGGCTTGGAGAAAACTCTACATAAAAAGTCCAGGTAAGATATAGGTCAGTTCTATAGAAAGGCAGTGGCAGGCATTTGAAGCATAGAAAAAGAATCAGGACATTTGGAAAAACTTGTCTTTCCCAGTAGAGACCTTAATAACCCCTTCAACAGTATTATTTACCTCCTGCAGCTTCACTGGAAAGAGCTAATTGTAAGTGTAATTTCAGAATGAACCATTCTGAAATGGAGTCCAGGAGAGGACTGGCTCAAAGCCATAAGCAAATTGCTGGCTTTGTTCGTAAAAATGCACACGTCATAATATGAATGCCTATTTTTATCCCGTATTTCTCAAAACAGAATTAGAAAAGAGCTGCTGCTTCTTCATCTGAGGTGAGGTTTGAAGAAAGCGGAGTTAGGTTGTTCATTTGTTGTTTGTTCTAATGAAGTGCTTTGTTTTAGATAACAGTTTATGTGCATGTACATAGAACAGAAGGGACTAATTTTATTTCTCTGGTACACGGAAGGCAGTTTTGCCATACAGCAAAGCTACCATGAGGCTGAACTTGGATGCTGTTGATGACTTTGTGCAGGATACAGATAAGTTTAACAAGGATGCACAGAGACTTCCACAAAGTTCCAGTACTTCAGAGACAGAGTAACACCTCTGATGCTTAGCCTGTTTGGAGGCAACCGTCTGAGGCATGAAAAATGTTTACAAGACCTAATATGCAAGGAGAAGATGTCTGCACAGAAGTGAGGAAAGGAGCTGTAACTGTTCAAGAGGAATGTCTTCAACAGGAAGAACAGATGAACTGTAGGAAGGGGATTTTTTGCAAATGCTTTTCTGAAAGTCACAGAAGAAAAATTAAGAATTCCCAGCCCTGATTCTGATTGGATACTTTTACCCTTTTTCCCTCCTGAAAAACTTTCATTTGTATTTATAACCTTTACTGTTTACGTATTTTCATTGTCTTTTTAAAAGTGTATTTAAAATACAGATAGGGGAAGCCAATTTACATTGCCCGAAGTCACCCCTTAACTGGTAATCACTTTGATTGCTTTCTTCAAAATAAAACTGCAAATTTTTCTGAAAATGAAACAAAAATATTATCTCTGGAAGCCATTCAAAAGACCGTGCTTTTCTTGGAAAGAAGTGCTAACTGTTCATACAGGTTGATTTTTTAAGGCGTAATCCATAAAATTTGACTTATGAAAGTCAAATCTTCCTTGACAGGTTGAGGAAAAGGAGAATGAGTTTTCTGTTGGTTTTGGTATTTTGGAGGTGTTTTGTTGTTGTTGTTGTTTCAGTTGCCAAGAAAGCAGAAAGCTGTTTTCATTAATAAGACAAATGTCAGAGTATTTCAGCACCTAGCTTATAAAACAAACAGAGCTGGTCCAATATCTACCAAATACAAGACTGATGGTGCCAGAATCTTTGAAATCCAGGAAATGTACTTGAATAGGAGAGACTAACAGTAGAGACAGAGCACACCTTACTACATAAGGTAGAAGATACTTGAAGGCATTTATGGTCAGGATCAGTCACTTGATGGCTACAGAGCTGAGCTGTCCGTTGCCCCGCATGGTTGCCTATACCATGCAGAGCTACATCAGATGGTACAAAGTGGCTGTACTTGGGGCAGGAAATGAGGGGCTGACTTACTTGCAGTCTGCAAGAGAAAGTATGGCCATTAGAAAAATTTATAGACGGTGAAATTAATGAAATGAGAGGTTCACTATTACATAGCCTCAAAATATTTGCTGATCTTTACATCAGGAGGTATGTTTTTCAGCTCACGTACCTTTGAGTTCTGTTTCAAATGGCAGTTTGACCAATCAGCACTTCACTTTATCAGCACGTGGTGAATAGTCACTCCCCTGTTCTCACATCAGCCTTGTGAAATAAGTAAAGATAATTATTGTAATTTCCTGAAGAATAGAATCCAAAGCAAAGAGAGACTTATCCAACCCATCTGAAGTTCTCAGGTGAGAGGTCGCTTTTCCGTACACATTTTCCCTGCCTCTGAAGATACCTGTGAATCTCTTTAAGGCTTTTGCATGCACATACACAGAGTTACAAATGTTAAATGGGATATAAATGACAGCACAGGCATCTGGGAGCAGTTACTTTGATTAATGGATTCATTGTTTATGGTTCATGCATTACAGAAAGCGTAGTGGGTAGATCATCTATAAATCATAATGTGATAAATCAAGGTCAGGGGGGTGTGAGCTTCTTTTGCTAGCTTGATGCTAAGAATTTGTGTGCATTAAACTTTGGTGTTCTGAATGGCTAGGATTTTGTCTGAATTAACTTTGTACAGCTGTAAATCAAGAATGTCTTCATGAGGTCATTGCAGGTTCTATCAGTGAAAATCTAGTGTCTTCTGGGACTGGGCCTCTTTTGAAGAAGATAATTCATGAACTTAATCTCAGTGCTCAGGCAGATGCTGAAGAGACCGTCAGGGAGTTCAGTGGGCTTTAATTCATCTCTGTACAACTCTACAGGCTTTAAGTGGAGAATGTTCCTGCCTTAAGTGACACTGGCTGTATGAGGAGGAATGGAAGAATGTAAAAAATATAAAGCAACACACTGGCAAAGTGATGCTAGCTGTGAAATGTGGTATCCCAAACCTTTCTTCTTGTTTTGTTTTACTCAACAGCTTGTCCACCAGGAACATACAAGCCTGAAGGTTCACCAGGTGGCATCAGCACTTGCATCTCATGTCCTGATGAGAATCATACTTCTCCACCAGGAAGTACCTCCATTGAGGACTGTACATGCCAGGAGGGATATCGTGCTGTAGGACAAACCTGTGAAGGTAGGTGTTCTAGCCAGAAACAGAATAGCCCTGTAATGCACAATGCAGTGCTGGGACAGTTTCATTATTTGTCTTTGCACTCTGAAGGACAAGTCAAATTGCATGCAAGATTTTCTGTGTCACTCCAAAACAGCAAAAGTACCAAGATGCAGGTCGAGTTGGAAATGGAAAAAACTGTTTTCCTTTAGTAGCCTGTTACACTCCAGCTGGTGTCATAACTCTATTGTGGTTGTTTAATTATTTAGTTGTTCACTGCCCTGAACTGAAGCCCCCTGAAAATGGTTACTTTGTCCAGAATGTCTGCAACAATTACTTTAATGCTGCCTGTGGGATCCGATGCAAAGCAGGATTTGATCTCGTGGGAAGCAGCATCCGGCTTTGTCAGCCAAATGGCCAGTGGTCTGGATCAGAGGCTACTTGCAGAGGTATGGATGTGTGTTTGAAAAGTCTTTTTCTTCTGGGTTAGTTTGTTCTTAACAATGGTTTACTCTGATCATTACCTAGTTTGGTGTGCAGTTCTGACCTTCTTAGGTGAAAGAATGTTCCAAAGGCAAAGTCCCACCTCAACCATTCTACTTCCATCTTTCCTAAAATGGTAAGAGGGTGTCTATAAAAGAAGATGAAGAGCAGTATTTACTAGGTAGTCAGTCAAATATATAACAAGACCTTTCCACACAGGTGTCTGACAATGTCCATCAGTCTCCTGGCATAGACAGGCATTGGCTTACAGTTCTTTCTTATAAAGAATTAAAATAGGAAGGCTTGGGCCTTGAGCATAGTCTTCAGAAGATTTCTGAGTGGAGTTTCACTGGGGAACAACTGGTAGTATCCTAGGAGTTTGCTGTAAAGGAGTGTTGCTGGAAAAGTAATAAACAGAAGGTTTGAAAGGGAGGAGAAAGAGCATCCTGAAAAACATTATTTATTTCTGGAGCTCTTACAAGTACTTAGGAACACAGTTTTGGTTTTTTATCACTTACTTTTGCCTGAGGTTTGGTTCTCAGTGATTTAGAAGGGGGGCTGCATCCCCATGCAGTCCTGCCTGGTATTTCTTCCAAGGAGGGCCTGAAAAAGCCAACAGCAGCTCTCATCTCCTCAACAACCACAGTTTGTGGTTTAACATGTTTAACTTGAGTTTCATACATTTGATATTAGTCTGCACACCAGAATCTAGTAAATAAGAAGTGATCACCTCCTTCTGCAAGTCTTTCCCTGGCCATGAGTTGTGGGGAGGAGGTGCGGTAGGTCCTTGGAGGCTTTAGCACTTTGTGCTACTACAGCAAACACTGCAGCCCTTAAAGCACCAGCAACTGATGATTGTGAAACAGGGATCTTAGCTACAGATCATTTTTCAGTACATTCTTATATAGCAGTTCACTTTTGCTTACATTGCAGGGCTGTTCTTCAGATAATCTGGGAAAACTGTCTTCCTATATAGCTTCCAGTAACAGAAGACAGGAAGGAGAAGCTTGCAATAGAAAATAAATTGCTGTCCAGTACCTTGAGGGTGCCTTGAGAAACCAGACTTAGAGCCGTTGACTTTCCAGTAGTCAAAACACAGACTGAAGATTCATGCTACTTTAGGTAGACTTGGGTACTGAGGAATAGCTCCTGCCTGTCAAAGCTTTTGTTGCACAGTAGCTTTGAGTGCAAAAAAAAATGTGGAGAAAGCTGCAGTCAAACACAAAGAAGGGATCCTTCATCTTCACTGTCTGGAGAGAATTGGAACATTCTAGTCCTTGGAAAAGTTTCTAGAGGAACTAAAAACATTCACCTGCTGGGTGGAGGTGCTAGATCTTCCTTTAACTGGAAATTTGTTTGGAAAATGAGGGAAAAGTCTGCCTTGAGGTATTGTCTTGATGTTGAGTGAATTTCCTTTGAAGCATTGAAAGGACATATTTTTGCCTTTCTCGTGCCTCTCCATCATACTAAAGACTTCCAATTAAAAATATATATATTAAAAAATCCTACCTTTACATGTGCTGGATCTGCTACTCTCCATTCACTCAGACTGTGAAAGGGAACAAGATCAAAGGCAGTTAATAGCTGTCTTGTTAATCCCGGGAGTATTTTATCACATAAATTAGGAAGGGACATTAGAGGAAAATCCCTCTGCACTGCTTTGGATTTTGACATTAAACACTCTTCAGTTGCTCTGCTAACTAAAATCTGTCGTGCTATTGGAAGGCAATTAATGCAGTCATGTCTTGCAATTAACTGTGACCAATAAAAAAAGCCCTACGAAGTTTGTATTTAATCCAGAAAAATGTATTATGAGAAAACACAGAGCAAGCAGAATATTCCTTTGTTGTTGTTTTCACTGACTTCATGGAAATATTTCTTGGTCATGGAAAATGCCTAAGTGACAAGAGGATGGGTTTGTGTTTAAGACATGAAACCGTAACCAGGATAACGAGGGCTCAGCTCCCAGTTTCCACCAGGGCCATACTGAAACACTGAAGGAATGTGAACATTGAAACACTGAGGAGGCGGGAGCACTGAGGAATACAGTTACATGGTCAAAAGAGATGACTAGACTTCCAGGTGGTGGAAGGGAGTGCCTTCGCTATAGACGTTAACATTGCTGAGTACTTCGTTAGGCTTCCCCAGTAATAACCACAGAGTTTGGTAGCAGTTGCTTCCTTTTACCACAGATTGGTTATTAAAGGCTTCCATAGAAACAATAAAAGAGAAAGCCTGTTCTCTTCTGCATGAAGCATATGTGAATCATCTGTAAAATGTCTTTCTTATTCACTGCACTGAAGTTAAGATACAAGTTACTAGAAAGCTGCTCTGAAGATCTAAGTGTCACTAGCAAGACGGAAGTTTCAAGATCTATTTTATGCTCTTGAATGCACTCTCTAGTGAGTGCATCTGTCTGTGTGTGCATGAGAGGAAAAATATTTTCAAAGAGTGAACATGAGACATTGGTAATACAAAGATGTATCAGATGCATCTGAGTGACTTTTTTTTTCTTTCTTTTGTATCCAATATACCTAAGTTTTGCTGCAGATTTTTTTTTCACTCGGGTTTCCCTATAGCTACTTTCACAAAAGACATTATTTAATGAGTGTTTTTTGCAGCTTTGAGGGGCTTGTAGTTATTGCCATTTTACAGATGATTTCATTTGAAGGAGAGCTCAGGATATCTGCCTGTTACTAGTTTGAGAGAGTATCATGCTCTGTTCAGTCCATGTGTCCAGCTGCAGGCATGTCCCGTCTCATCAGTATGCGCAGTAAACAACTACTGGGAAGAGGAGAGAAAGTTGCCAAGTTGGCTTACTTTCAAGTGCGTTTGGAGAGGAGCTTGTGGTTTGCCTCCTACCAAGCAACAGCAAGGATGGGTTATTTGGTAAAATTGGCATTCCAGCCACAGCAGAGAAATCGTCCACGGCTCTGAAGCCATACATTGTCAGAGCTTGTCCCCTGCCTGCAAGGTCAACAGAAGCTGTGGAAAAAGTCCTGGGAAAACAGTAGTTTCAGGAGCTGCAGCCTTCTTGATTATGTTTTTGAGCAGTCACACTGTTTGCCCATGTGTATGTTTTTCTCCAGCTAATAACTTTTGAACATGCTGACCAGTACCCTCTGGCTTTGGCTGAGAACAGTTTTCAATGATACAAGTTTTTCATAGGCTTTGGAAAATCAGCATCTGATTAGAGAAGAGAGACAGGAATTGTTGAGGGGAAAGGTACAGTAGGACCCCAACAGGCATCTACACATTTTGGCTTGCTGTCACCCTGTCATCATATATATATCATCATTGTATAGTCACGTGCAGTCAATAGGTGTGTACTACAGCTTAGCTGTTCAACACAGGTGAGCTCAAAGGCCAGGTGGGGTGTATGTCCAGAGGGTAGCAAGGGGACAAAAGAAGTGTAAGATACTGACTGAAGAGGAGGAGGGCTGGAGGCACTGTGAAGGACAGAGGACCTAGTAGAAGAGCTTAGTGAAAGACAGTGAAACAAAGAAAATAAATCAAGGTCTTACCAATGCTACTACTTTTTTTCTTATTATTCTCAATCAGCTGCTTGGGGATTAATCTTAACTATAGTGCAGCATTGTGTTAAATTGCACCACCAGGATTCAGTAACAAAACCATAAGACAGTCTGAGGACCACTGGTCATGCCTCGCTTCCCCTTTTGCACATATATGCTGCACAGTACGGCGTTCTCCTTGGCATCATGCTGCTTGCAGTGTTTGTGAGCCGTGGTGGGAGAAAGGCCTCTTTGCTAAGCAGCAGCCAGGACTGCCTCTGCTGGGAGCCCCACATCCGAAGGGATCTGTTTTATCTCAGCAACAGCCTAAGTTGTGCCTTTTCTTCTCTCATGCTCCTGTTGTCCATGAATGCCTTGTCTTCCTTCTTCCTCTCTCTCTCTTACTGTGATGCATGTCTGCTAGACTGATGTGTGGAGTTTTAGAAGTGTCTGTGCCTGCATCAATAAACTGAGGAGTGCCTAAGGATGTTCCCAAGCACCGGGACACAGTCATCTGCCCTGTTAAGCTCTTAGCCTCTTCTCTGGCATGCCCTCAGCCCATACCAGACTGACGGTTAGAAATTTCCCAAACTGTTAGGCATGGCTGGGGAATTAGAAACATCCAAAGACCCAAACTTTTCCATAGGATTGTATTTGCATGCAGCTGTACCATCTTCAAGCCTGATAGACTTTACTAGCACAGGTTACATAGTGCCAAATGCCTCTAAAGGCTGGGAACTTTTCTGAGGACAATTAATTTGCTAGCCTGAGCTCATATCAGAACTTAGGTCAATGCAGAATTGCATGCCAACCTCATACGTGCTATGTAAGACACTCTTTCAAGAAAAGGAAGGCATCAGTCCTTTGAAAAAATCAACCCTGTTCCAGCCATATTCCCTAACTCTGTGCCAACTTCTGTAACTAGTCTACAAACCAGTACCTGTCCTATACCTGAAAACCTGAAGACTAGAGTTACTCCCTGGGTTCTCCGTGCTGCAGAGTGAACTGATGTTTGTTTCCCTTTGCAGTTCGAACATGTCCCAGACTTCGGCCTCCTGAAAACGGTCGCATTAATTGTTCAACAGCTGATATCTCCTATAAGACTGTATGCTTACTGACCTGCAATGAAGGCTATGAACTAGAAGGAAATGCCAAACTCACCTGCCAGGGAACCTCACAGTGGGATTCAAAGGAGCCAAAGTGTGTGGGTAGGTATCTGGTCACACTTCGTTCATGTCAGAGTGTAGCCTTTCCTGACGTGCTGCTGTGAATGAGAAACACTACCAGTTTTAATAGCTGATGAAGCCAAGGTAAGGAAGAGAATTTGCTTGTGGATGTTTCGTACAGATCTTAAAGTTTGAGAGGGTTAAAACAATTTGTAAATGGAGTAAGCGGGCAGATTAACATTGAAATCCAACACAGATAACCAATAGCCAAAAGGTTGTTGCATCTGATGAGTCACTGTCACATGATATGTTGTAGGAAACACACATCTTGTAGACTTATGCAACAGATTAACAGTGAACAAACACAGGTTTGAGTTACCCTTTTAAAGCTAAAGATGGTCTCCAGCCAAAGACTAAAGTGTGTTAGCCAGGCATTGTGAGTACCAAGTAGAGTTGTGGCTGTTTTCACTTTTGCTGAACTCCCCGCAGGAAATAAATTGAGAGACATTAGGGACCAAAATACTAAGGCGAGATTCAGAGGTCACACCAACTGCACAGCAATAGGTAGGCATACATTACTATTCCAGACACTTTCTGTTATATGGAGAAATAGAGGATTATAGATATCAGAAGTACCCATTTAAGACTACTGACAGGTACCAAACTCACTTAGAAATATAAGAAGAAGAAATATCAGTTAAAACACTTCTGAGGTTAGACTCCAAGAAAAACAGCACAAGCTTAAAAGTCCAGCATTTCAGAAGCTGATCTGGTGCTGATTAAAGCTTAAGTGAAGTACATGTCACCTGCGTCCAGTTAAGGTAATGCCAGTAGGGTAATTTGGATTGAACCTGTGGCTATCTTTGAACTGAAGGCTTAAAAATGTGGACTTTGCATGAGACAAGAATAAATTTCTAACTGTAGATACGTGCTCTAAAATCATGAAAATAATCCACAAGTATTAATTTATCAGGAGAGTTCATTAAAAGATCCTAATCTTTCTTCTGTTGAAGTCAGTGGAAAAACTTCAATTAACTTCAAAAGGAAGGGACCCTGAAATCCTGTTGGAAGATTATAACTGGAAGATTAACTATATTCATCAGTTGAACTCATCCTTCCTAACTTAGCATTTCGATTATTAAAATCCATCTCTATCCTGTATCAGATTTCTTCACACCAAGCAATTTTACTTCCATGCCTGGGTTACCCATGGCAATGGCTTATTTTTGCTGAGTCTGAAAATCCAGTATAAAAGTTAGCTCTGGTTGTCCTGGAGGGAAAAGTGTGAGCTAGAAACAGCCTCTGCCATCAAGCTTGGTGAGATTCCTGCTCGGTACAGGCTGAGGAGTTTCATTTAGGGAAGGATGCAAATCAGAAGACTCTAATAGCATGTTCTTCTCAAAACTTACCCTTCTCATTTTCAGATGTAACTAATAATTTATCTATTTCCAACCCTTCTGTTGGAAAAATGAAGTGGGATTAGGTTCAGTCTCTTACCTCAAAACAGATTTCTTGGATCTGAGGGTACACTTCTAGCCATTTTCCTGAGTGCTTCCCGGTTTGAGTGGACATCAGTGCAAAGTTTACCATGTTTAAAATTTAGTTCTATAAGACTGTACTACAACCACCTGTAACCATAACTGCCACTGTGTCATAACATAATCTGGATTGTTTACAGGCAGTTCTGTGATGCCTGTTGTCATAGGCGTCTTTTTCCAAGAGAGTGGAAATCAATGCAAGCTTGGCTATTGCATGTAATTTTAATTCAGGTGTTTTTCTTGACAGATGCTATTTGCAAAGAGTTAATTTTGCCTGGGTTACATTATATTATAGACTGCTTAAAAGCAACATATTTGCTAAAACGAGAGGCTTTGTCTTTTGTCCAATTTGGAAAGAAATATTTCCACAGTCATGTTCTTGTATTTCCTCCCCCACTCGTGAAGCACTAATATCCAGCACACTAAAATTAATGAACTATGCAAGATACCATTCTCCTTGCTTTGTTCAAGGGTTCCTGAAGAAAGGTAAAAATCCAGATGGCATCCAGGGTGTTGATGCCATCTAGTGTTAAAAGAATTAGTACTCCACAAGTCTAATTGCAGTTGGCTGATTCTTCCCCCGAAATGTGTTTGTAAAGGTGTTGAAGGAAGGAAGCATGATTTGCTTGGTAGTCTGCTTTTTAGTTACTATGTTGAAGTTCCTCTCAGAATCATAGAACAGCCCAGGTTGGAAGTGACCCTGAAAGATCATGTCACTGCTCCTCACAGAGTCCGGACTTCCAGGTCAGCTTTATCAAGTTGTGTAACTGAGCACAAATAAAACAGCCAAACACCACTAATACAGCTTTTTTTTCTGGTGAAAACCTGTCCCACTTAAAACAGATTCCCTAGGGCTAGATATGCCAAAGGTTATCCTGAACATTTGTCTGATGTTTCAGAATTGTGCTCTGGTAGGTTCCTGCTAGTATACTTGGAAGCGTCTTTATCAGGAGGACTGTTATCATTTAGCCAAGAGCTGTAGTTTTCCTTCTCTTGTGCCTACACCTTTCACAGCCTGAGTAGCATACATCTTAATGCTTTTAGCATGTCTTTTCAAACATTGTTTTTTCCAGTTTCTGATCTTTCTGCTGTTTGTCAGTGTCCTTCTGTGGTGACCAACAAAAGGTTAGATTTTTTTTTCTGATGGAGTTGTTCTACATTTCATAGCCAACAGCATCAGCCTGCAGTGAATGTGTTAACATTTACAATCTTTGCAGCCTGTTGAGTATCTGTTCTGAAACTGCAGCCTGTTGCAGTTATTAATTGCTTAGACTTTAAACACATTTTCAGTATTGGAAGTTTAAAGGACAGGAAATACTTAAAATGCTTAGAGTATTTAAAATTTGTTTCATGCAGAAGAACCAGTTTTCAGTGACTTGCTGCATATTTTGGGAGAATATATGCCCTTTCTTTGGGAAAGAAAACGGATATGTAGTGTTTTGAATGTGAATCACTTCTGTGATTCAAACCATTGCTAAGAGATGAACAGAGCTTTGCCTTCCATAGCTGTGTTGGGTTGTTCTTTGTGTGTGCCCTTTGTGTAGAGATTTGTCTGCTTTCTTCACCAACTAGCTAAAGAATTACAGTTCTTCTCATTTGCTATAGTCAATGAACCATTCTTCTTGTGTGTTTGTTCATTACCTGTTGTAAGAAACATATCTGAAAGTCTGCTTGACTGAATTAATGTGATAAACCTTTTTGCTCTGTTGGTTGATGACTGCATGTTTGAAGTAAAAATAACGTTCCTTGCCTTACATGGTAAAAACAACAGCTCAAAATGGAACAAAGTTGTTGCAACAATTGAACATGTTTACACACATTGCATTTTTTGGAAGTTTACACTTCAATGCAAACATTCTTCAGAATTTGTATTAAATTCTAGTAACGAAACAGTTCAAAGCCTCGATTTTAAGCCTTTAAGCAATCATCATCCCTTCCTAACTTCGGAGGGATGGTCAGCTGCCATTTATAGTCACCCTCAGTCTTTGCTTCTGGGTTTGAACACAGTCAAGACCAAGCCTAGTTTCATTCAGTTTGGAGTGCAGTAGGCAAAATCACATGCCATGTCCCTAATCCCAGGCGATCTCATGGCACAGTGTCCTTTTCCGTCTCTCATTCTTATTTCATGAGATAATGTAGAAGCCATACGAGAAAGCAACAAATGCAAGACCATTACTTCTCTCCTGCTCTGAAGATCTGGTTTCCATAGAAGGCAAAGGAATGCACCTTCAAAGTAATCATGAAAGGTGAAGTTGTTAAAAAAAAAAAAGGGGGAGAGAGCAGAATATAGTGGAGCCACAGGAAGAATACAGTATTTCTGTCTCACTGAAAAGCATGAGCAGGAAAATCATAGAATCTTAGCATGCTTTGGGTTGGAAGGGACCTTAAAGATCACCTTGTCCAACCCCCTGACATGGGCAGGGACATCTCTAGACCAGGCTGCCCAAAGCCCCATCCAGCCTGACCTTGAACACTTCCAGGGATGGGGCATCCACAACTTCTGTGGGCATGCTGTTACAATGTTTTCCTACCCTCATTGTGAAGCATTTCTTACAGATTTTTAATCTAAACCTACTCTCTTTTGGTTTAAAATGGTTATCTCTTGTCCTGTCACTACACTCACTGACAAAGAGTCCCTCTCCAGCTTTCCTGCAGGCCCCCTTTAGGTACTGGAAGGCCACTGTGAGGTCTCCCCAGAGCCTGCTCTTCTCCAGGCTGAACAACCTTGGTTTTCTCATCCTGTCTTCACAGGAGAGGTGCTCCAGCCCTCTGGTAATCTTCACAACCCTTCTCGACCTGATGTCACGGGTGCTGTTTACTTCAGTCAGCACTGGAGTACAAAATTTGAGTAGTTTCTTCTGTTTTGATGCACTCACAGTGCATGCAGACTTTTAAATTAAAAATCTATATATTTTGTGTGCCCTCTGAGTTGCCATATGACTTTATTTGCAGATTTGTTGGAATGTACATTTTTATGTATGTCAGTTAAAAGACATATCTTCCTGGTCTCTTGTAGAAATGCGTTGCCCCATCTTCCAGAAACCTGCAGGTATAACAGTTCTCCCTCCAAGATGTGGACTGGAGCCCGCTGTTTCTGGGACTGTGTGCCAACTGAGCTGTCCCCAGGGATTCATCTTGTCTGGAGCTAGAGAAGAACTAAGGTGCATTTCATTTGGGAGATGGAGTACAAACATCCAGGAGGCTCTTTGTAAAGGTAGAGACCAGCACAAAATACTTCTGTGTACACGTGCAGAATTGAAGGCAAGAACATAACAAACAGCTGAGAGAAGACAGACTTGAACTGAGGAAAGCATTATTTAAGCAGTCTGTAAGAAGTGTTGTCCATACCATTATAGCCTGGTTCTCAGATTTACTTGTAGTTTGTAATACAAATGTGGAATTCAGAGGTTGCTTGAGTGCCATCTTAAAAGTGTTCATCGTTGGCTGTCTCTTCTCGGATCCATCTTGTAAGTTACAAGTTGTTGGGAAGCTGCCTGCTAAAAGGCCTGATATAAAGATAAATTTGAAATTTCAAAGTAAAAATGAAAGATCGTAGCTTAAAAGTAGTCAAAGTTGAACCCACACTCCTATTAAAACAGCAGTGATACTACTACTACTACTGCTTTAGCACAGATGTATGTAAGCTCTGTAGTCTGAGCAGACATGTAAGTCCTGGCTGATAGACTGGGTATAGAAGGATGGTTCTTTCCAGTTGGCTCTCACCTGACTACAGCTGTAGACCTGCCCTGAGTAACAGTATGCAAGAGTGAAGGCCAGAACTCACTGACAGAAGTCCACAGAGTCTATAGATGAGCAGATGGTTGCATGCATTTGAACGGTTCTGCCATGTTTGCCCACTTCTAGAAATGTAAGGTTATTTATTCTCTTACATTCATGCACACTGAGTTGGAAGGAATTTGGATTTGGATTATAGGAGGACACAAGTGAAAGTGTAGTTTTTCTGGGAATACGCTCTTCACCTCTTCATGAACCATTATGCTGCTAGAACTAATGCTTCCACACCAAACAGGGGCCCTCACCAGCCACTGCATGAAAGAACATTACAGAAAACAGTTATGGCAGTCATCAATGCCAAGTCACTACAGAAACTAAAGTGGGAACTTTTTCCTCTGTAGTGGCCAAGGAGATTTTATCCTTCCCTTTAAACATATAATTTCCCACTCTGTGATGTACCACGTTGTTTTTCTGAATCTTTTGTGTAAACCTCTGCCAAACCACAGTTTTTAATATTTGATGGGATCCCAGCACAGGGCTACAAGCTGAAGTGTTTGGATCAAGATAAAGCAACATGGCTTGGGTTCAAGCTTTTAGATATTACCAGTGCATAAAACCCTGAAGTAAGAGGCACCAAGAATCTCTGAAAGTTATTCTTCTCTAGTAAAAATGAGCAGTTGCCTCTCAATTGCTTTCCTTCTTGTTATTGTCTCTCTCTATTTTGCTGCCAAAATATTTGGCCAGTTCAAAATAACCATTTTCTTTTTGACTTATTTATTAGTCTTTATACAAAATTTCACTTTTAAATGGAATTTGCCCCGGCCTGAAGGCTGTGGTCAAGGGAGTGTGAATTATAACTGGTAGTTATTAAAAGAGTGCACTTCTGATAAAATTTTCATCAGAATGAGTTCAGAGGAAGGCAAAACCACTTGTATTTATTGGTTTGCCCTCTTAATTACAAGGGTTTAATTGTCTGACTTACGTCTTTACTGGAACTATGTAGTAATAAAAATGTAAGTAGTATCAGTCCTGAGTTGTTTTAAAGCCTCCCGGGCATGGATGAGTTCAGAGCTGAATGCTGCTGTCCTTGTCTCATGATCCTAGAGACCATTTATCAAACAATACTACAGCAATAAAATAATCTGACCACAAATGTTTTGGGAGGCCCTGTGCCAGGGAAACGAACAAGTACTTTGTCAGAGAAACTCAAGGCTTAAATGTTGGTGGTTGATGTTACCCATATTGTACCACCAGTACTTTGAAACCATTCGGCATTGTCACATATGTCACAAGAAAAGCCCGTTAGTCCTACATAGTACCTTGTAGCAGGTGTTTATTAAAGAACATTTCCAGTTACTGTTGACAGAAATCTTGTCACTGCTTCTTTCAAGTCAGTTCCACACTATGCTCAGGGGCATTTGAGAGTGACTACTGTTCTGTTCATGGTACATGTCATGTCAGAAATATTTTTTTTAAGTTGCTGATGATCAGAAACAAGTTTTTACATTCGTATGTGTCATGTGTGTGGGCAGTGAAAGGATAGAGAAGCCACTCCTTCTTAATGAGTAGATGTGTGTGATGAATAGATGAATAATAAGAGAAAACAATTAGTTGTCTTATTTATGCTTTGGTTTATGGTTGCATGCAGAAACCAGAGTCTGATTGTGCTAAGTGATGTTCAAAAATACAGCAAAAAGCAGTCACTTCTCCAGGAGAATTTACTGTTTATATGTGAGCCTGTAGGCAAGAATTAAAAAGAGGCAGAGAAAAGGCCTTTGCAAAAACATGTATATATATTCCAGGCAGCACAAAGAAACAATAGTTATAACAAGTTGAAGTCTAACCATTATAGAGATTTTATTTCTATAACACTGCATATAAAATATTTGTCTTCTGGGTCAGATGTTGAAGCTCCTCGGATCCGCTGTCCAGAAAATATTGAGACTGTGACTCTGGAACATCAGAACTCTGCTAATATCAGCTGGCAGGTCCCTATAGCTGAGGATAACTCTGGAGATGAGGCAAGTTAAAATCTGTACATTTGACTAGGTGCTGTCTTTTTTAGCTAGTTACTTCAAATTAATTTTCTGAACCACTAGAATTTCTTTCTTTTGACAAGCAGGAGTAGAAGACAAATCTGTTGAAAACGTATATTGAGAATTCAGCATTTTCTGTCCCGTTTAGGGTTATGCAGTCACAAGACACTGCATGGTTGATTTATGTGGTCAAAAGAAAGAATGTGCCCTTGTTTATAACATGGAGACAGCTGCTTTAAAAATTAGCTCTTAGAATGTGAAAGAGTTTAATAAATGCTCCTCAGAAGGAAGTAAACCAGTACATTAATCTAAAAGGCTAACAAGAGCACACTGTGATAAGTAAAAACGCATTTCAGCTTCCCAAGTGAGAAAGAAAAATCCCATTTTCTTATCCTTTGCAAGGTTCAGACATGGGCCTTTGGCTACTATGGGTATCAGAGGTCTGGGAATGGAGTTAAGGAAAATTTACTCCAGAGCTGTTTCATAAAGAGTAACATTCCCTACAAACTCAGACATGATCAACTTACAGCAACCGAATGCATTATCATGAGTCAGCAGAGGAAGAGTGGCTGTATGTATGCTCTGAATTTGCTGCAAACACAGGAGATTTTTGCATTTGGAAACTGTGAGCAATCCCAGTAAAAGAGGTTTAAGTTCATACATGTTTTGCTGCAGCACAGCAGTGGTCAGATACTGTAGCTCTGCTGACACAGAGTCATTCATTGAGCTGTAGAAACAGTGCCTTCACTCTCAGTTGTAGCTGTTCGGTCAAAGCCACAGTTCTTAGATAAACTGCCTTGCTCATGTGAACTCAGTTCTCTTAAAGAGAGATTCCTTAACTCAGTTCTAACCCATATGAAAGAGCTGTAGTCAGCATGCAGGTGTCATATACTCCAAATGCAGGGTTTTTTTGTGGTACCAGAATGTTTCGAATCATCTGTGGGCTATTGACTCATACAAATACGTAGACTAAAGCTGGGTATTTAAGTACTCATGGCCCACAGCTGTCTGCCTCACACATCTCCCGGGTCTGCTGCCCTTGTGGCTGGAGGCGCAAACTGCAGACAAAGCAGTGAGCTGACATAGTTTGTGTGTGGTGTAATGAGGCAGACAGAAGTCAGTCTCGGGTTGTCTTAACACACAGTGCTCGAAACTGCAGCAGATCGGGGTCCAAAACCTGACTGAGTAAATCCCAGTTGATATAAGGAAGGTAGTCCTGAGAAGGGAAGAAAGGCACTCTGTTGTAAAGTCCACCTCATTATTTGAAGAGGCTATTAGCATTAAGTATGAGCAGGGTTATCATTAAAGGATACTATTTTGTGCTCGTTTCTTGAAGTATGTGAGTGACATGAATACCAGCCTGTTTTGTTTGTTGAATAACAAATGTCTTCCTATACAAGGTTTCAGTGCACGTTACCCCAGCTTTCATACCACCATATCTTCTCCCGATTGGCGAAGTTGCTATTACTTACACAGCTGTTGATAAGTCAGGCAATGAGGCAAGCTGTACATTCAATATCAAGGTTATTGGTAAGTGCTGTTAAAAATCACTGGGGAAGAGTCTGTCATGATTGAAAGCTTCTCATTTTGTGCAGAAAGAGGCTGTGAATCACTCCAGCCTTTATGTGTGCATGGATAAGCCCAGAAGTAATGCCATCTCCATAAATGCATGGCTGATCATGGGCCACAGTTTACATAGTGTGCAGTCAATGCTCCCACATGTTCAATTTGTTTTGTTGTTGTTGTTGTTCTGTTGTTTGTGTGAATGTTAAGATTCCTCCTTACACTGATAGATTAAATGCTTCTTTGTGATGCTGCTTACTGCCTTTTCATATACAACTTTTTTTTTCTTCTTGAAAGACTCCAAGAATTTCCAAGGTTACTGCATGTTGCTGATGAAAATCATTGTTCAAGTATTTTTACCAGACAGTTTTGTTGTTCAGCAGTCTTGTTAAACAAGGTTTGCTGTGTAGACAGCAAACAGAATACAGAAACCATGAGTGCAGCTGAAGAATTTGTCTTGTATTACTGCCATTTCATTCCCAAGTGTCTGCCATTTGCAGCAGTTACTCACAGGTGTACACCTAACTTTATTGTATCTTCTGATGCAAACTTAAAACTGCTGTTTACCTGACTTCTTCTGATGCAAACTTAAAACTGCTGTTTACCTGACTTCTTCTGGTTATAGATTTCATTTGAGTGTGGCTGCAGTTCAGTGAGCTAATGTCATGCCGTCCCTTCAAATTCTGTAGATGCAGAACCTCCTGTAATCGACAGATGCAGATCTCCACCACCCATGCAAGCAGTAGAGAATGAATACCCTGCAACATGGGAAGAACCACAATTTTCAGACAATTCAGGTGAGATAGTGCATCCCCAAACATGCACACAACAGTAGAAGGGTAGGGAGCTCCAACCTGCTCACCCTTAACCCCTTGGAGTTTAGGAATTTTTTTTAATTATTTATTTTTAAGATCACATCATTTGGAAGACATGCTACCATTTCCTTCTCCATTTGTTGAAGTTGATTGTCAGCAACCCTTTTTAGCTCCCTGATGTTCTAGGTTGTCTTTTAACTCTTCTAGGTGCTCCATTGACTATCACTAGGAGTCATGTACCTGGAGGTCTCTTTCCCAAAGGAGAGACAACAGTTCAATACACAGCAGTGGATCCCTCTGGAAATAACAGGACATGTGAGATTCACATTGTCATCAAAGGTTTGTTGTCTTAACCTTCTGGCTGCTGGCACAGTTCCATAGCACATTAGCCATGATGTGACACTACAGCTTGGTATTCTCAGACCAGCAAAAGTGTTTGGCTTTCTTGTAACTGAATATCATGAAGGATGCAAGTCTACTCCACTTCTTCATTCAGTCTCCACTTTTTGTTTTAGGTATTCCTAGTTTCTGTGGGAGTAACTTGAAGGCAATCAGTATATCAGTTAGTACCAGTGAATAAATTATCTAAGCTGCACAGCAGTGAATTTGGCCCTATAAATTCAAATTAGGTGCAAAAGTGCTGAAATTAATATTCATTAAAGCAGTAAAACTTTTGGTAATGGATCGAGTTTTTTCTCAGTGACAAATATGGTGTGAAATGAATTAATAGGTGTTACTGAAGTCTTACTTCAAATCTGAACTTAAAAAGGAAAAATTTATGGAAGTATTTTTGTAACCACCTACAAATACTGTAGCAGATATTAGAATATGCTTTAGGTTTTAGAAGCTGCCTGTACCTGTACATGTACTCGTGTGTTTTTGTTGCTTGCATAGCCACCTTTTCCCCACAGTTTACTTTCTTCTTTAGAGGCCAATCAGTAATTTGGCAGATAAAGAACGAAAATTGTACTCTATTTCTGCCCTCTAGTGCTTATGTCTCAGTTGGACCTCTGTATAAAAAAATGTTAGTGAAGAGAGTATTTGAAATCATTCAGACTGGACTTTTGGTTATAGCTTTACAAAAGATAAGTTGCAAATGGATGTGCTACTTCCTGATTTACTTTTGTAAATCTTAGCAAGGACAAGCCAGTTCTTAGAACTGGTATTATTTCAAGTCTACACCACCTCAGACTTTTTGTGGTCTCAGTGCTTATGACTGTGATGATTTTACCCTGCTGGGCAGCTGAACCCCACCATAACCACTGTCTCACTTCCCCTCCTCAAAGGAAAAGGGGAAGAAAATATGATGGAAAGGGCTCAAGGGTTGAGATAAGGACAGGCAGATCACTCACCAGTTATCATCACAGGCAAAACAGACTCAGCATAGCGAGATTAATATAATTTATAACCTATCACTGGCGGACTAGAGCAGTGAGAACTGAAAGCAAACTACAAACACCTTCCCCCACCCACCCTCTCCTACCTCCTGCCCCCAAGCAGTGCAGGGGCACGGGGAATGGGGGCTGCGGTCAGTCCCTAACGCTGCGTCTCCGC
>VXAA01005310.1:436698-517193 GCA_013399115.1 Anseranas semipalmata
CTGGAGCTGGCTCTGATCTGACATGGGGCAGCTGCTGGGCTCTGCTCACAGAGGCCACCCCTGCAGCCCCCCTGCTGCCAAACCCGTGCCACATAAACCTAGCAGAATGACATAATGTTTTCAGATGTTCACAATCTCATTCACATTTGGCCTGAAAATAGATTATAACTGAGGTTTGTTGTGGTTTAACCCATCAGGCACCTTAGCACCACACAGCCGTTCACTCAGTCTCCCCAGGTGGGAGGAGGGAGAGAATCAGAGAGGTAAAAGTGCAGGAACTCATGGGTTGAGATAAAGACAGTTCAATAGGTAAAGCAAAAGCCACTCACTCAAGCAAAGCAAGACAAGGAATTCAGTCACTGCTTCCCATCAACAGGCAGGTGTTCAGCCACTTCCAGGAGAGCAGGGCTCATCACATGTAATGGTTTCTTGGGAAGACAAACGCCATCACTCCAAACGTCCCCCCATTCCTCCTTCTTTACCCCATCTTTTATTGCTGAGCATGACGCCACAAGGTATGGGACATCCCTTTGGTCCATTTGGGCCAGCTGTCCTGGCTGTGTCCCCTCCCGGCTCCTGGTGCACCCCCAGCCCCTCGCTGGCAGGGCAGCACGAGCAGCTGGAAAGGCCTTGGCCCTGTGTAAGTACTGCTCTGCAACAACTAAACATGGGTGTGTTATCACCTCTATGTTCATCAAATATCCAAAACACAGCATTGTGTGAGCCTCTACAAAGAAAATTAACCCTGTCCCAGCCAAAACAATGACAGATTTTATAGTCAGTTGCTCCCAAGATGATTTTGACAAGTCTTGTGTGTTGTTGCAACAGTGGAGAATGGCTAGTGCTTAGTTTTAGTATTCAGTGTGCAATATAGCTTACTATAATTCATTGTGTGAAAGTTCATGTAAAAAATTCAGATTAGTTTTTTATATTTTTTAGTAGGTATGTACTTGAGTATGCACCTTTGAAGAAATACAGATAGGTTTGAGTCTTGCATTTCAGAGGTTTTTTTAATTTCTCATATGAATCACAGTTTTCTTTTAAGTCTTCACATTTCTGGTTTTCAAATTCAGTGGCAGAGTTTGAGAAGAATTTAGCAGTAGCCTGATTCTGATTTTCTGGAAGTAAAGAATAATACTTCCACAGACTTCAACGGCAACTTTTGAAAATCCTATCAGTGCTGTTTTCCTGTGTGCTTACTTAATTCGCCAAATTCATCAGTATGTATCTTTGTATTTTTTTCTTTGTTTTCTTTGTATTTTTCAAAGGTTCTCCCTGTGAAATCTCCTTTGAGCCCATGCATGGTAATTTTACATGCACATCGGATGAAACAGGTGTTAATTGCACATTGCACTGTGCAGAGGGTTACAGCTTTTCAGAAGGATCAAGTGAAAACTACTATTGTGCGTATGAGGATGGTGTCTGGAAGCCACCTTATTCTCCAGAGTGGCCTGACTGCTCTTGTAAGTCTTAATGTTATTACTTTTAGCCAGTGTTTTGTGAAATGAATCTGCAGCTCATCAAACAATATGTTTAATGAGGAAGTAAATAAAAATATTTTAGAAATGATGACTGCTGTATAACGATAACAAATCTTCTCTGCTTCCAAATTGTCACAAATATTGCAAACAAATACATGGAAGTCCCTAAGTGTATTATTTCAGAACCTGTCTAAAATGCAAAAATAGTAATCCATTTGTGTCTTGGGAAACACAAGATAACAAAGATGACAAAGCAGGCAAGGCCTGTCATTAGTCTGTCTGCAAACACTAACAGTGCCTTTTCAACAGGAATTTCAACAGTATTTGCAAATTAGCAGTGCAAATGTATTTGTAAAATTAGTGCATGCTGTAATTACGTGTCTACTTACCACCAAATCAGAAGCTTTTATGTATTTCCTTTGAGATGGACACATACAAAACTTCAGCTGTGGACGTTTTCAGCTTTGGTGACATTCTAAAAATAAATGTTTGAGAGCTAGATATGAAGCCACTCTTGGCATTACGTTGCATCCACTTTAATCAGAATAGATTCTTTGGCTCCAGCAGAAAGCAGTCTTTCAGCTATAAGCAAATGAGAGTTATGTTTCAGAGCTATCTATCAACTCAAAACACATAGCTTGGACACTTAGGAGCTTTGCTTTGCCTAGATTCTGAATAAGAATTTTTCATATTTTTCATATTTAGCCTAGCAGCATTAGTAATAGGGCTTTCAATATTTCTTGTTTCTCTCTCTATAGAAAGTAAGTGTGGAGTTTAGGGTTAAGACAGCTCACAAGTTTTTCCATTAAGAAAATGCTGAAATAGATATATGACATTTTTCTTTAATATCTTTTAGCTTTCTCATTAAACTATTGTGGAAATTTGATGACTGTCAAGGGGTATTTAGTGCGCTTTCATATTTGTCTGCATTGGCTGAGATACAAGTGATACATTTTAGGGAAACAGCCATGTTTTCTTGTATATATACTGGGAATTTGGGGTGCCGATTTAAAGATAATGCTTCTTAGTTTAGTATATTTCAGTTTTAGCCAGTCTTCTGAAACTATTGAGCTGACCAACAAGACATTTTCTCCAACATTTTTCAGTAAATCGTTTTGCAAACCATGGGTTCAAATCCTTTGAGATGCTCTACAAAGCAACACGATGTGATGACAACAGTCTTCTAAATGGCTTTTCTGATGCCTTCCAGACTGCACTTGGTAAAATGGTAGGTTAGTAGATACTACTTCCTTTTACATACCTCTTAAAAAATACAACTTTTTGTTACTTTTCCCAGCTAATTTCATATATGGAAAATACAACAGCAACTTGGAAATGAAATTTGTGCTTTTTCAGAAGATGACAAGTCTTCTTTAAAAATAGAGATGATGCACTGGCATTTTAATGTATCTCAGTTCAGTCTTCAATGTGGAGTTATTTAGGACAGAATTTGTAGAAGCGTCCATGTAGCTTAGGGACCTGATACACACAGATGTTCGGTGGGATTCTAAAGAGAGCCTGTACTGTTTTGAAAACCCCAGTCAGTTGTCCCCTAACCTCGGCATTCTTTGTGAAAGTGGGATGATAAAATATATTCATTTTATACATAATATGTGTAACATACATCTAGATGATACAAATGAATATAAATACAGATACATAGAATCCACATTTGGTGCCCAAGTCTAGGCACTTAAATCCAGTGGTAGTGATTTAAATAATTTGCTCAGGTTTTTTTAGTTTCTGAGTTCTAACTCTAATCAGTAAGAAAGGCATGGCAATGAATTTGAATGGGTAGCATGTTTCTTCTCTGCAGGGTCTCTTGCTTTCCACTTAAAAGTTACCATTCTCCCTCTTAATCCACCGGTCTGTCCTCAGCTGCCAAGCAGAAGGAGCAGGCCTTTGAGTTGTGGTCTAAGGATTTGATGCCCAGGCCTAGCATGATAGCATTGTTCCAGAAGACAACACTGGGCAGTTACAGATTTCTTGCAGGCCAAGGCCCATATGCTAAAAGCTTCACTACTAACTGAAAGGCATTATTAGCACATACAGCTAATGGACAGACTCCTTCAGCTTTGGAATTCCTGCCAGTATCCCTGCTCAAAAGGCACAAAACTTAAATAACACTTCCAGGCAATCTTTGACACTTGGACCTGAATATCTGTTACTCTCTTGCCTCACATCAGGTTTGTTCTCTTCCAGTAGAAAAATCTTGGCAAGTTTCATTTCTGTTCCTTTCCCCTAAGAGCCTATTTACGAACTACCACGAGGTTCCAGTGCTTAGACTATTAGTATGAGCAAGCAAAAGACAATAAGGAAAAAATGCTCAGTGACCTGCCTAAGAAGTTACATGAAAATGCAGCGGTCTGGGAAAGGTGTCAAAAAGACTGTTTTGAATATATCTGTTCCTATTCCCAAGAATTTTTAAAGTCTAGCAGAGATCTGACAAGTGGGACAAGTCAGCAGGAGCCGTCTTTCCAGTGGAAAATAGTATGGAGAAAACTAAGCAATTGTAAAACACATCCTAGAGCCCAGCTTGATTGAAATCATTCTGGAGAAAGCAAGAAATAGAGATTTTACCAAAAAATAATACATTTGTCTGTTCTTATCTTATGTCCACTGCCTTTGTGGAAAGAGGAAATTGCCAATACCAGAAAGGTTTCTGTAGAGTTTTCTATTCTATGGTTTCCAGGTAGACCACAGTGAAAACTCAGCAATGAGAAAGTAGGCCTGAATTACTCTAACTTCCCACCAGCAGAACTCCTCAACACTACAATGGAGAGCCACACTTTTCTCCAATGAATTGTTCACTTGACTGGAAATGCTTCTTCACTTTGTAGTGTGTTTCAGGATGAGCTTTTCCAAGGCTTTGCGATCATTTTTGAGTTACAGCCTTCATCCTGTGGTGCAGTATGCATCTGCTGTTTTCCCAGACCAGGAAACAAGTAACAGGAAATTAAGTAAATCACATGCAGGCATCCAGAGCTTGCATCTGGTTTCCTCAGCAACTGCTTCCATAGCCTATTTGGAGGGTTGTCCTCCTCAGATGATTTTCCCTGTTTTCTGAGATCTCTTGGAGGAATACATGAGTTCCTTCCCACCGGGAGGGAGAGGTGGGTATGAAGAAATAAGGTTTGAAAGCTAGAAACAAAGTGACGGCATTGTTGTAAACTTGACAGAATTACATTAGCTGGAAGACCCATAAGAGTTTTCAAACCTGTAAGCTCTCGTGTCATCTTCAAGATGAAGAAACAAGCCCGAACTTCCTACTGGATTTTGGAATTTCGCATGCAAGAGTGGTCAACACCATGGATATCTTCACTTATAAAATAGACTTTCTACAAAAGAGAGTTTGTATGCCTCAAGTTTCCCTTTTATTTCCCAGCTATATCAATAGAACACACTTCTTTCAGCAGACCTTGCCAGAAGTATAACAGACATGAAAGGAGATGTCTAGTGTCAGAGAAAGGGCAGGACCAGTGCTTGATATTGTAACAAAGTTTTTTTAAGTTGGGTATGAGCTATGTCATTTTATTTTTTAATGTTATTCTTCTTTATGTTGGAAGGTCCCATCATTCTGTAATGATGTTGATGATGTTGACTGCAGATTGGAAGATCAGACACAGAAACATTGCTTGGAATACAATTATGATTACGAAAATGGATTTGCCATTGGTAATTACTGATTGCATAAATTGTTAGCCATCCGGTTTTCATGTAGTGTAATTTATTATGTTCTGAAATACTGCAGTGTGTTGTGTGGAACATTTAAATAAAATAATTGTATCACTCTTAAGATACTAAGCAATTAAGCACTAGGTTTTGTTACAGAATTGTTTGCTCTCTGTTTTCTGTACTGCTTCCTAGATAGTGCACATGTGAAGGAAAAGTTTACTGAGATGCCTCATGATAGGGAGGAAGAAAAGCATGCACACACACGCACATGCAGAGTGCTAGAAACCTGCATGGTTAACCTGGAAGGAAAGCAACTTTTTAAAACATAACCGTTTTAAACCAAAATAGTGAAAAAGCACAACACACGATTCTGGAGATTGTTAAGGGAACAGGGACCCTTGTCATCCTTGATGCTGGTTCCAGTCAGCACAGAGCCCTCAAAGTGTACAGGCTAAGCTTAAGTTTACCTGTCAGCTGTGAAATAACTACCTGTACACAAGGGTATTTTTTTGCAGGATGACTGTAGGTGTGAAAGCAGTGGCAGCCTTGGTGATTGCTCCCACTTTGCTTTATGCCAAGTAAATTGTCATTTTCATTCCATTTTCAAACAGGTTAGTGTCCATGTTGCACTGTTGTTGTCCTTGGCATTTCTGAGTCCGTTGTCATTACTTAAAGTAGAGAGGCTAAAAAAAGATAGTGAACTTACATCATCTTAGCATGAGGCATTTTGGCAGATCAACATCAGAATACTTAGTCTTTTATAGAACTGGGGCTCTTTTATAAGTTCATAGTAGGATTACTCTGGTATGGCTTCCTGCTTATTCTCACTTTTTAGACATGCTTCACTCAGTTTGAGAGGACATTTGTTTGTAATCAAACTTGCCTTAATATCCACTGTATATTAAGCATAATTTAGATGACTTATGTGGTAACTAACAGCATGTTTTTATGCCTTCAGTTTTTTTCAGAAAGAACTACATTAATGAAATAGACAGTACCTCTAATTCTAGTCATGAAAAGGCAAATTACTTACAGATCAAGCTAGTTCAAAGCATGTTGTAGATGAAGAACATTATAAAGGGGGTGAACTTAAATCACTGTGTGTAATAGGAAATTCCTGGCTTGGGGGACTGAACACATAAGGTGATGCTATCAGCCTTTTCTGAGAAGGCAGACAATGGCAGACAACTTTTCCAGGAGTTGTGACAAAGAGATGTAATGGACACATACTGGTTAGGGCATGCTAGCTTTTAGTAATGCTAGTATTTAGTTATGCTAGTAATTGAGCAGGAAGAAGAGAGAGCAATGCAGAATTATTTAAAATGTTGCTGGCAGGTGAGGGCCCATGCAAGACTGAGGGGAAGAGAATCACTGTTTTTATCAGTAATTTATTTTATAACTTTTGTAACAGAATTTCTGTAAGGTTTTGGCTAAACACACAGGTTTCAGGAGCTCTGTGATATCAAGAGTGAGACTTTTTTCTTTAGTCAAAATCATGGTACAGTAGGCACTTGTGCAGAGGCAAAGTCAGCACACGTTGTCTAGAGGTTCAGACAGACCTCATTCTATTGGGGATGTACTTTAAAAATAAGTATAAATATGACAGGCACTTATTTTCTACATGATTTTGCTTCTCTTTTTATTCTTTTGAATGCCTGACAGGACCTGCTGGTTGGGGAACAGCAAACCAGCTGGATTATTCCTATGATGATTTCATTGATACAGTGCAGGAAGAAGACCTATCCAAGCATCTCTCTGCTTCTGCAAAGGCAGCACCTACTCGAGTCAAAAGACATAAGAAGCTGAATGTTCCAATGACTGACCACAAAATCAAGTTAATATTTAACATCACGGGTGAGACGAGTCAAAACATCCTCCTTCTCCTATACCCTCTTTTTAAAAAAAAAACTTGTTTCTAATATGTTCAGTAAAACTTTGCCTTCAGTTCACAAAGTCTGCTGGACATGCAGATGACAGTTTTCTGGAGACATTCATTGCCCCTTTTTGTACATGGTCTGCTTTCCACTTTAAACTGGCAAGCTTGAGTGTTGCACTCTTGATATACTTCAGAGTCCAATGGAAGTGCTGACTGTAAAATCTGTGTGCTTGTTGTGTTCTTTGTTTAAATCCCAGCTAGCGTGCCACTGCCTGATGAAAGGAATGATACACTGGAACTGGAAAACCAGCAACGGCTCCTTAAAACTCTAGAGACGATAACAAACAGGCTGAATAGGACTCTCAATAAGGAACCCATGTATTCTTTTCACTTTGCATCCGAACTCATTGTAGCTGACAGCAACTCGCTGGAGACAGAGAAGGCCTTTCTTTTCTGCCGGCCTGGTTCTGTGCTGAAGGGGAGAATGTGTGGTAAGCCAGAGGACTTACTCCTTATATGTATTTAGAATCCTTTTGAAAAGCAAGGTTTTAGAGGATATTTGCAGAAGGTAGTGGTTTGACACTGTCCAGTGCTTGTGGTCTCCCAGAACAATAAACTGCAAAAATGCTTTGCGCAGTTTGACTTCCAGAGGATGTTTATGTTCCTAACCAAGGCTTGTGGAAAAAGGACGCTTTTGTACCCAGGATTCTACTCCCATGGGGAAGTCAGGCGTATCCACACAGTTGGTGATACTCAGGAAAATAGTTCTTGGTATGCAGTATTTTAACCCTATTTGTTACTCTTGTGGATGAGGAGTAGCTAAAATAGGGAATTAGATTTTGTTTCTTGTGCACAGTGAAGTCTTCACAATGTTCTGGACAGACACACCGTGCAAGCCCATCTGCTGAGGAGCAGGGTCACGTATCATATAAACAGGGTTTGATTAAATGGGAACTCTAGAGGCAAGACAAGTATGTATGATTGTGCATTCTGAGAGGAACCTTATGTTTACAACATTACAGTCAACTGCCCTTTGGGTACCTATTACTCCCTGGAGCATCGTGCCTGTGAAAGCTGCTGGACTGGATCCTACCAAGATGAGGAAGGGCAGCTGGAATGCAAAAGTTGTCCATCTGGTAGCTATACTGAGTATCTACACTCCAGGAGCATCTCTGAATGCAAAGGTGAGAACTTTGTCTTCTTCAGACAGCCACTTGCATATGCCTGGTTCTCATTACAGGAGTACTGGAATGAAATTAGTCAGAGAAGCAGTCCTAACTGCCCATTGATGCATATGTAAAGAGAAGAAGCCACATTTTCACTGCTGTGGTATGCAGAATGCCCGTGCAAATGTTTTAAGTGTAAGAAGAGCTGGCCTTCAAAATTTTGTTTCATTTATGTCTCCTTTCTGTGAGATTGTGAGCCCATTTTGCATGGACTAATACGCTTAAAATAATGTCATTCTTTTCCTTGCCAGCCCCTCTCCATCCTATGGTGATTGAAGATGAAACTTTTGCATCCCACACTACAGTGCTCTGGCACTGAGCACCTCAGCACCGCTAACTCTTTGCAGCTTGTTCTGAAAAAGAAGTTATGAATTTCATCACCTGTTTATTGTTTTATCATTAGTTTTGTTCATTAAAAATGAGTAACTGAGTTGCAATACATCATCTGTGAAGGTGATTGGTTAGTAATTCACAAGTACACTAACAGTAATTTACCACAATTCCTTTTTTTGTTGTTGTTGTTCTTTGTACCCATGAAGCCCTTCAAAGTAGAGTAAACTCTAGAAATAAAAATTCTCTATTATGTGTATTGTGATTTCAGCATCATTTTCAGAGGTTAGAAGCCATGTTTCATGTTGGACATCACTTAGTCTTTATGAATTCTTCTGCCTTGTAGCTCAGTGCAAGCAGGGAACGTATTCACCTAATGGTCTTGAGACCTGTGAAACATGTCCACTTGGCAAGTATCAGCCAGCATTTGGATCCAGGAACTGCATCTCTTGCCCAGAAGATACAACAACAGTAAAAAGAGGCTCAGTAGATGTCTCAGCTTGTGGAGGTGTGTAACTAATGGGGCTGTAAAATTTCTAAAATGAAATTTTAAAAAATTTAAAATGTTGTTTGAACATCAGCTAATGTAATCCAATTCATCTGCCTGAGATTTAAGTCAGCATTTGGTTAAGTGTGGATCAGCAGCATTTCCCAGCAAAATCACAGGATGTTTCTTGATACCCTGCTATTTGAATTGCCCTCCTTCTAATTCCCAAGATGGATTCTTATCTAAAGATGAATAAAATGAGATCTGTGATAGTTAACTATATGAAAATAAATAAAACCTTTTTCATTACAGAAGGGAAAGGGAATGACAGGATATTTGTCACTGTTACCTCAGGAACAGCTTCCACAGTTTCTGTACAAAAATTCTGTATTTTGACACAGTTTGTATCATTTACTTTTTGAAGAAATTGTCCTCAACTGTCTTTGGGAAGTTTTTCCAGAAAGATCCACAGAGGCAGGGATTAATGGTACAAAAAAGGCTTGTCTTGTCCTTACTCCTTCTTGAAGAAAAATAAAACAAACAAGGTGTGAGAGAGAAAAGGGAAAGGAAGTTGCATTTGAAAGCTATCTCCACAGCAGCAAAAGAAATAAAAAGATACTTTTCAGATATTTTCATAGTCCTTTGAAAGCCAAATTTCACCTAAGAGCACAATTAAATAAGCATCTCTTAGGGTTCTGCAGATTTCACCCTATTCCTTAAAGTCTTCAAAGGAACTTTGAGGGGAGGAAGGAAAATGACTAGAAAGGGGATGGGGGATTGTGGGGTTGGGGAGAAGTGATTGCTCAAAAAATTGTTCTTTTGCTCTTGCAGTACCATGTCTTGCAGGAGAGTTCTCTCGTACAGGTTTGACACCTTGCTACCCTTGTCCCAGAGACTACTATCAGCCAGACCCAGGAAAGTCCTACTGCTTGTCTTGTCCCTTTTATGGAACAACAACCATCACTGGTGCCAGATCCATCACAGATTGTTCAAGTAAGTCAAATTATCTCTCCTGAAGAAAGTGAATAAAGAGAACCTCTACAGGATGGCCAGCACTAGCCTTAACAGAGAACATCCTGTTCACTCAGAACAAATGTAGAACTCCCCTTTCAATTACTGACGTTCACTTTTATTTTTTTCCTGCTGGTGTTGTCTCTGCGTTAAGTGGAAGGAGTAACTGTGTGATATGTACCAAGGCTTAATAACAGTGTAACAGAGTAACAGATACACAGAGTATGTGTATATATATATATATACACACTGTGTATGTATATGTACAGAGTATATATTTGTACAAAAAAATACATATGTCTGTGTACTCATGTATAAATACACATAAAATATGTATACAGATACACACGTTTTAGAAATGTGTGCACCTACAAATACAAATATATTTAAAATCCTGTGTGGTTACTGTAAATCTTGTTTTTTATTCCCATAAATCGACTTTTTTCAGCATCTCTTTAGATGCATTACTAAAATGCATCTCATCTTACTACTCTCATAGAATAGGGACCTTGCCATACGGTATTATTGACAACATTTTTATATTTTTCCTCTTTAGGTTTTGGCTCTACTTTCTCAGCTGCTGAGGAAAGTGTGATGATGATACCAGCCTCTCCAGAAAATATCAGCAAGCAGTACAAAGTCAGCAGTCAGGCAAGGACAAGATATCTGTTCTAATATTACCTCTAATGAAAGAAACTGAGTGCCTTATGCCAGCAGTAAATGACTAAGGCTTTTTTAAATGTAATTGTCATGCTGACTATATTTCCTGAAGAGATGACAGTGATGGTCATGAGGGGAACCGTCAAACTCTCTTCGTGATCAGTGAAGCACTTCTGTTGAATAAAAGTGGCTACATCAGCTACTGGCAATCTTAAATTTTGGACTTGAAGCCTTCACCTGATATATGAAATATTTATCACACTTAAAAAAGACATATAAACTCTATGGAGGAGGCTCAGCCAATCCATAAAAAGTAGGTTGGTCATGCTCAGTCATTTGATGGCTTCCATATGCTGGATTCCAGAAGATGCTACCAGGCATCTAAGTTCCAGTCGTAAAATCTTTTGTTTTGCTATTACAATATAGATGCACTTGACGGGAGGCAAGCAGAGTTCCCTTCTGCTGTGAGTATCCCTTTTGAAATATGGTAAAGTCCTCAAATAATAGAAACTTCTCTGGTAATAATATTTGCCACAAATGCTGCCTTATTGATGTCATCTCCCCCCACCCAGTCTGTAACTCAGACAAGGCTGCTTTGTATCAATCTAAATTTAAGATACTATGTTACTGGAGCAAAGTTGACTGATGATAAGCCTGAACCATTATTTAACATATGGACGGGCGGCAGACTGATCTCCCATGACTGTAGTTGACCATTTTACTCAAGGACTTCACTGAATTCAGGTTTGCTACCTGAGAAAAAATAATGCCATACAGTGAAGTCCTCCACCAGTTCACCTGATGACCAGTAGCAGGAAGTTATTAGTCTGTGTAAAAGGATGCAACATGGAGAATCCTCATATAAAATACAACATAGTATAAAACGTCACCTGTCAGTCATAGCTCAGAAAGTTCTAGGGGAAGAGCTGCAATGATCATGTATTGGTCATTAAAAGGTAATATACAAATAGTAATTCATATTGCTGGTATTCTTCTCTAGAAGTAAGAATGGTTGGTGTGCAGAGGAGACAAAGAGGAAGCTCTAAAAGTTAATGCCAGTCATGCTTTTGTTCCCAGTATTCCGAAGTGACTATGAAGTGTGCCATTTAAAATGAGAATATTTTGTTCCACATGTATTTCCACATTTACTGTAACTGTATTATTCTTGCCTCTGGCAGGTGTTTCATGAGTGTTTCCTGGAACCATGCCACAACAATGGGACATGCAAACAGTTGGGAAGTGGATATATTTGCATATGCCCGCTTGGATATACAGGTAAAAAATTTGAGAAGCAGGTGGAGTAGCTAACATGGCTCCAGGCCTTTAACATGAGCAAACATAAAGGAGCAGAACAATTCCGTGCAAGAGTATAGCCTAATTAATTGGAATATCCGTCACAGATTTACCATACATAAGCATTAAAAAAAGAAATCGTTCCTCAATAGCTCCCGAATTATATGGTGTTTGCAAAAAGGGATTTTGAGTGAGATATCTTTTAGTGGTGTTAATGAAGAGTCCCATGGACTTCGGCAAGAGTGCACTGGACAAAATTTTGTGGATTTGAAAGTCCTGTTCTTGGTGATATTTATGATTAGCAAAAACTGGAAATTTGAACTATAAACAGCTAATTCCACCAGATATTCCTTTTCTCTTCCCTGTCAGCTTCACAGCTGCTCCAAAGCAAACAGATGACTTATCAAAAAGTCACTGGTCTCTGTTAGTTGTGGTGGAGTATTAAGTGCTACCATCTGGAACTGATTGGACTGTTGTCGTACATGCTTCGTACCTTTTTAATAGCATTTTGTTTCAGGTCTGTGTTAAAACACAACCTAAAGAAAAGATAACGGAAGTGTCTGGTAATGTACTCAATTGATCAGTCAATCTTGTCAATCACTAGTTAATGTTTTGCTACATTAAGTAGTCACGACTTCTGCATTTCTGAACAACTTCATGTTTTCTTTCTGTGTTCTCAGTCCTTTATTTTGCATTCTAGGCTTGAAATGTGAAACAGAAATGGATGAATGCAAATCATCTCCTTGCCACAACAATGGATTGTGTAAAGATGGCATTGGGACCTTTGTTTGCCATTGCAAACCAGGCTATTCTGGTAATTTAATTGTTTCTTTTTCAGAAAGGTATTGTTTCTGTGCTGGGTAAATAACACAAAACACAAGGGCTGTCCTACTTATTTCAGTGAAATTCATAGAATTATAACAGGAAAGCTGTCTGATCTACAGGCTAGAGGAAAGTTCCACTGTATGTGTGTAGTTTTTGAAATAAAAGGACAGTCTCTGTGAGTGTGTGTGCATGTGTGCTTCTGTTTTGTGACATTACTTTTCTGAAAAAAAAAAAGGAATGAAAATTAGGGAATTACTAAATAATCACAGGAAAAATGCTTATGAGACTGAATATCTCCCAGTCAGACAGAGCATTTATGCAGTTGCTTTACTGCAACCCAGTGAGATAGTTTATCTCTGACCTCTTTCGTTAGTCTTTTTAACTGTCACCTGCATGCGTGTTGAAGATGTTGAAATATATGGGGTAACTGACATGCTTAGTACTTCTGCCAGAACAGTGTCTAATTTCTAAATACTGAAGTGAACTATTGAGGACATTGTTTTGTGAGCAGATTAAAAAAAAAAAAAGCCTGGGGTTTTCCACCAGGAATGGACTCCTTCATTAAGTTTATGTGTATACATTTACTGACAGCAACACTTGCTGAATATTTTTAAAACTTTGTAAAGACAAACCATGGACTTATCATTTTCACATCCCAGCAGCTAAATAACACAGATGATCTCTACAGATGTTTTCAGCGGTGCAGTCAAACATGGAGTTTATTACCTGGTCTCATCAGCCTTTTGTTATGCAAGAGTTACAGTGCAGCTCTGCCTTTCATATTCAGTCACCGCACCATGCAGACCTTGACTATGTGTTGATCATGCCTTTTAACTCTTGCTATTTGAAGGTCTCTTGTGTGAGGAAGACATAAATGAATGTAGCTCCAGTCCATGTTTGAATGGAGCCCGCTGTGTTGATGACAAGAACAGTTACCGCTGCACTTGTGCAAAAGGGTTCACAGGTACACCATTTTTTGTGGAAGCCAGATTTCACTCTTTCTGACCCCCAGAAATGTCTTCCTACCCTGGACAAAGTATTTCAATCTCATTGCTATATGTTATGTATATTGTATGTTGATTTGGGTGTATTAGCTTCTATAGGTCCATGTAATCTCTTAGAGTCCTTGTAGTGCAACAGTGTGGTTTCAGATCTACTAGGTGATTGGTCTTCTACTCCAAACTTCGGCTTTAACTTACTGCATGGTGTTGAGGAAAGAATAATACAATTCACATGATTTGAATGAATTGTTAAAAGTATGTGAATTGTTAATTTTAATTTTATTTTTTAAAACTTTCATTTTATTTTATTTTAACAGTGGACTAAATGGTCTATAATAAAACTACTTCTAACCCCCATGTTCTGCTGCTTTCATAGATTTCTGTAACAAACAGATAAACCTGTTGATTGTCATGTTGACAAAGAACTCGACTATAAAATCACATGCAGTTTCTTCATGCTTCTGTGCTTGCAACATGGAGCCTCTTTTATTGCAGAAATCTCCGATTCTTGTGTGTCAGGCTTTCATGTTTCTCTTTAGAGCTAAGGTTCCAGCTTAATGTCTTTTGTAGCAGCTTTTCATTAGTCAATCAGAATAGTTTCTCAGATTATTTCCTGATTCAGCCCAAATTACTCATACAATGGTCAATATCCACTTAGATTCCCAACATTAATATTAATTTCTACAACTGCAAAGATGGTTCCTGTAAGTCTTCTATGTCTGCTTTACCTCAGTTAATGATGTAAATCCCAGTCCTGCTTAGCTACCCTGGTGTTTGCTGTTTCCCGGAAAATAGGCAGCAGTCCTTAGAAACCAGGGATGGGTTAGTGATCTTCTTTTTCAGGTTAAATCAAAGTGGAGCTATGACTTTGTTCTTTTCTTCTCAGGTGCTCGCTGTGAAACAGAGGTCAATGAATGCCTTTCAAACCCGTGTCTTAATAGAGCTATTTGTGAAGATCGAGTTGGCAGTTTCTACTGCAAGTGCCTCCCAGGTTTTACTGGTGTCTTGTGTGAAAGAAACATCGATGAGTGTCTCAGCAGACCGTGTAGGAATGGGGCTACATGCAGAGATGGTATCAACAGCTTCAGGTGAAAAATAGATGATTGATATGATCAATCGCCAGTGTGGAAAGTCAGATCTGTCATGGTGCTTTGGACTTCTTAGATTTCAGCAAGGGGGCTGGCAGCCTGATCCACTAAAACGTTCCCTTAAGCACACTAAAGGAGATCTTAAAAGGGAAGAAAATAAATCTTAGTGTCCCCACCTTTTAATTCCAAGGAAGGCAGCAAAGAAAATATGCAGAGTTTGATATATAAGCATGTTAGGATTGTAACGTGGTAGAGTATGAAAGATTCATTGTGGTTTAACCCCGGCTGGCAGCCAAGGCCAATGCAGTTGATCGCTCACTTCCCCTCAGTGGGATGGGGAAGAGAATCAGAAAGGAAAAAGTGCAAGAACTCATGGCTTAAGATAAAGACAGTTTGATAGGTAAAGCAAAAGCTGCACGAGCAAGTAAAGCAACATAAGAAATTTATTCACTACTTCCCATTGGCAGGCAGATATTCATCCATTTCCAGGAAAGCAGGGCTTCATCCCACATAATGGTTTCTTGGGAAGACAAACACCATAACTCCGAACATCCTGTGCTTCCTCCTTCTTTCCCCCTGGTTTTATTGTTCAGCATGACACCACATGGTATGGGACATCCCTTTGGTCCATTTGGGTCAGCTGTCCTGGCTGTGTCCCCTCCCAGCTCCTTGTGCTGCATCCAAAGGCCTTGCTTGTCTCTGTGTAAGCACCGCTCTGCAACAACTAAACATCAGTGTTCTATCAGCATTATTCTCATCCTGAATCCAAAGCACAGCACCATACTAGCTACTAGGAGGAAAATTAACTTTATCCCAGTGGAAACCAGAACAGGTTTGAATATTGTTATTCCCCAAAAAATCCACTTTCCCAAACCTCAAGCACTTGTCTTGCTTTCCACTGGAATAGGTGACAACAGGTTATGTATCTATAATACTACTTCTCTGGAGCCTGAGTGATAGGGAGAGCTATACTTACTGGGAATAAAGAGATTAAAATATTAACACTGATGGAATCTTCCAAATATTTCTTTATGCTTTAGGATATCTGAACTTAGTTCAGAAGTTATGAATACCAATAAGAATGTCCTACCCTGGATCACTGTAGAGAGATGGACCAGCTATTACTGTCTGGGTTTACCAAGTCTTTCCCTCCCCAAAGCCCCAGAAGTTTTGGTGCCTTTCAAATATCTTGGTTTTCCCTCAGTGTAAGCATTTCTCTGCCTGCAAAGTCAAGTACCTCTTATCTGTAATTCTCTGGACTCTAGAAGGCATACTTCACTCATAGGAATACAATGACTGCATCTCCTAATTTCATATGAAGAAATGCAGACACTGTATTCTGTATTTAAATATTGTATTGTTGCTGTTAAAAACTAAGTTGGTGCAGTCCAGCAGCTAATAACATACAAACATACTTAAAAGGAACAACTGAAATAAAACTCCATTAATTCTGCAGTATCTCTTCTGCTGCTTTTTCAATATATGCCATTCCCATTGGCAGACCTGGCCTCATGGCCAGGATTTTTTGTCATTACAACAGCCATATTTGAAGCGTGCTTTTCTTTTCCTCCACAGGTGTCTGTGTGTGACAGGGTACACAGGACTAAACTGTGAAGTGAACATCAATGACTGTGACTCCAGTCCCTGCTTAAACCAAGCCACCTGTGTGGATGCCTTGAACTCGTACGTTTGTAAATGTCCCCCTGGCTTTACAGGCAGCAGGTGTGAAACAGGTACACAGGACCAAGTGTCAGAAGAAGGTGGCTTGACTAAGTCTCTGGGCAAGATTTGCACTGGCTGAACTGATTTCATATAGCAATTTCCTGGTTGGTGGTGGAGTTACACTACACAACCACAAGGCTCAACTCCATTTGTCTTTGAGTCAAACCACGAAAATTGTACTGTTATACTAGTAGTTGGTGAATCTTTAAACAGAAGTTGAAGAACCGCATTGGTTTTACAGAGACAGTAGAGGACATACAGGTCTTTTAGACATCATCCTGTGTCTGAGTTTAAGTAACATCCAGCTTTCAGGAGAGCTCCAGTTGGTACGTTTGCATGTAGTATTCTGATAACACATGCCACTCTGCATTGAATGTGAGCAGCACAGAAGTGTTGTTCTATACCAGTGCAGTGTATTTCAGTTCAGAACAATAGAAATCTTTTTGTTTGTTGGTTTTTGACTCCTGTGGATGAAATGGCACCAGCTGATCACACCCCTTTGGGTTGTTGGATGGCAGATGGATATGTCAGTTAATTTGCAGAAGACTGAAAAGCATATCCAGTGCTGTGCAGGGTTCATGTTTGTTCTTTGTTGGATTGTCAGCTCCATTTTCAGTTGTGTTTCTTCAAACTCTTTGTGCTTGGAAAGCTCGGTATGTTGGCTGCTGCTAGACTGCTGTACATTCTTTCTAGCTTTGACCAATTCAAAGGGAATAATTTTTGTAAATGGGCTGTGTTCCATTTTATTACATTTGGTTAGAATCAATTCAATACTGTTTCTGGGTTTTCAGGAATGTAGCTCTGAAAGCTCTTTGTCTTTGTTGCAGAACAGTCCTCTGGTTTCAATCTGGATTTTGAAGTCTCTGGTATCTATGGGTATGTCATGCTTGATGGTGTTTTCCCATCTCTTGGTGACATCACCTGTACATTCTGGATGAAATCCACTGACACCACCAACTATGGGACTCCCATTTCTTATGCAGTGGAGAACGGAAGTGACAATGCATTTCTTCTGACTGACTACAATGGGTAAATCACAGTTCTGCTTTTCTGTGGCTTACAAATGTCTTGCATTGATAAAGAAAGCATGGGCCAGAAGTCTAAATATCAGCTTTGCTCGTCTTGGCATAGGAAAACCTGCATCCAAACTCTGTAGCTGGAGTTGCCTTATTGTTTTAATTTCTCCTTGCTTTGTTTCCTCCACTTCTTGCTAAGTACAAGGGTAATTGCAAGAAATCAGTGAAGTTTAAGAAGCAGAATATTTTTGTCTGGACTACATTTACATCATGTTTAAATGACACATTGAAACAATCATTGGATAAAATTGAACCTGAGCACTCAGGGTACTTGCGGTGTGATGCCAAAAAGCGGAGATGGACCCAGGGACAACTTTAGGAATCCACTATGCAGCCATGACTTGAGTCTTCACATTTTGGGACAGGAACACATTACTTATTTCACTATATTTTGTATATGATAATGGTAACTTCCAAGTTCTCTCAGAAAGTACAAATATTTCAAGAGAGATTTCTTGTGTGACAAAGTTACCTTGTTTAGCAAATAACGTTTCTTTGAGTCATGTGGGACTGGCCATGCTCTTCACGTTGCTTCATGCAATTGAGTCTGCTTTCAACTTCCTTCTATGCAGGTGGGTTCTTTATGTAAATGGGAGAGAGAGGATCACAGACTGTCCTTCAGTGAATGATGGTAACTGGCATCATATTGCGGTCACATGGACATGCACAGATGGGGCATGGAGAGTGTACATTGATGGAAAGCTGTCTGATGGAGGCACCGGGCTCTCTGTCGGCTCAAAAATTCCTGGTATGATTTATTTATATTACACCAGATCTGTTGCCTTTATTCTGTTTTTATTGCTGAATTTTCTGTACCTGCAAATAAATTTTTATTTTGGTGTTTTTAGGATGCTTTCATGTTTTCAACATTTAGGCAGGGATCTTGTTTGCTATTCTTGTTCATGAGGACAGTTCCCTCAGCCTTACTGAAGGCCAAGTACACGTTTCTAGGGTGAAGTAGTAGGTAGCTTGTTTTGGGGGTGACAGAGTTTAGTCCACAAAGGAGCCTGTGTTGAGCTGCTTTTGGGATGGCTTTTGAGAATATATTTCTCACACAAAAAGCTTAACTGACATCTCCCTTAGAAATGTGTGCTCAAAGTTGGTTGGATTAACCTTCTCCTGTTACTCTCAGACATCTTTTTAAAGTTATGTTTATACATCTTCCTAACAAGGTGGGTTTTGCTATTTCATTGTTTTCTGTGGTCAACAGTCTTTCCAGTAATCATCAGGAGACATGAAAAGGAATACCTACAGCATTGAAGAACTGTGAAAGGCCTAACATTAGACTGCTGCAAAGAGATTTGTTTTTGATAGTACTTACAGAGTTTTAAAGAACTCCCTTACCAAAAAGGAGAAAAAAAAAGTCAGCATTTTAGTCTGTGCACATTGTGCTTGTCCCTGTACTTGCCAGTCACATCGAAGTTATCTCCAGAGACAAAACCCAAAGAAGTGTGCAGGCTCCGTTACTTTTTGCCCTTGGTCCACACACACCTGTGACTTAAATAATGCACATCCACCTAATCTGTGTTGTTGGTCAATGAGACAAAATTTAGTTTGTGTGGCATGTCAGAATGTTGACTCTCTAATCAGCTGTATGCTTCTGAGGGTTTGGAATCAAATTTGTTCTTCCTGACTTTCTAGGCTTTCTTTAAAGCAGGAAGTGCAAAGTAGTACTGTGAAACATGCCCCGCCTGCTCAAAACTGCATTTTGTGTTGCACTGTAATACGCCTTGTGGTAAATCCTAAGCTAGAAGCGGTCTCTTAGAGCCAATGCTGTAAAACTCTTACTAACATAGGGCAACAAAAGTTTTGTTTTGTTGTTTAATATTCCTGTGGAGATTGCAGCTGTAAGGTGTTGTTTCCTAACCCTGTTGTAATTCTCTCTGAGTTTAGGTGGTGGTGCACTCGTACTGGGACAAGAGCAAGACCAGAAAGGAGAAGGATTCAACCCAGCTGAATCTTTTGTGGGTTCCATCAGCCAGCTCAATATTTGGGACCATGTCCTGACTCCACAGCAGGTGAGTCCTTACTGCAGTGTTTGAACACAGGGTTCTAAGCATAGGTTGAACATTTGAAAAGGCATTCAAAGTTAGCTTATTGGATAGACCTCTGTTCCCACAGAAGTCAGTGGGGACCAGATGAAGCTCTGTCTTAGTGTAATAAGCTTAGTGCAGCAAGTAGAGTAGCTTTAAGAACAGGTACGATAAAATCAACACTGACGGACGTAACTTTCTGTTTTGCTGAGCCTTTCTGTGTTAAGTGGCTTTGAAAGAGAAATAAAGACATACACAAAAGCTAGTAATCCTATTAGGAGAGGGAGAAAACCCAGTGAAATGAGCTCAGGACCTGTTCTACCAGTTTCAGTTCCTTCATCCTGCTATGTAAAGGCACTGTAAAATATCAGAGGGGAGGCATCACAATTTCAGTCAGTGCATTAGACACTCTGAAAAAACTGTGAGCTACATAGTCCCAGGAAAAGTCTGAATGATCAGTAGAACTGAATATTAGGCTGCTTTTAATCAGGTACCAGAGAAACAGGTTTGACACTAAACTTCCACAGAGTTAAAAAATCAGTGTGGATCAAAGGATGTCTCCAAGGACTGTGATCCCACAACCTCTCTGAGAGACAAGTTTCAGTGCTCAGTTATGCACAGAAGGAATATTTTTTTCTTTAAGTCTAGCTGGGAAGTCACACTTCAATTTATGACTACTATTTCACTCTCCCAACCTCAATGATTCTGTGATTCTGTCTCCTTGAATACCTCCCCATACCTCCCCAGGGGCTGCTGTTAGGTACCCAAAACCATCTCTGTCCCAGGCTCATCATGCACTCTTGATGCCCTCCCCTGAACTTGCTCCAGCTTGTCAATATCTTCGTTGTACTGAGGAGCCCAAAATGTGATGCAGTACTCCAGATCTGGTCTAACAAGTGCTGAGGAGGGGGAATAATCCCTCCCTTGGTTTCCTGGCTGTGATCCTGTTCATACAGCCAAGAATGCTGTTGGTCCTCATTACTGCCAGGGCACACAGCTGCTCCGTGCTTAGCTCACTGCCTGCCAGAACCCCTAGGGCCTTTTCCACAGAGCTGCTTCCTGTCCAGGCTTTTCCCAACCTGTATCATTCAGACGAGTTTTTGTCCTTACCATTTGTTCTTGTTCAATTTCATGAGGTCTGTGTTGGCACATCCGTCCAGCCTGTAGAGGTCCCTGTAGATTCAGCTCCATCTTTGAGCATACTGACTATTCCCTCCAGTTTGATATTTGCAAACTTAATGAGAGTGTCCTCCATCACCTCTTCCTGGTCACTAGTATTTCAGTCCTGAAGGTCAGAAATGATGAATCTGTTGGTAGCACTTGAATATCAAAGACTAAGTTTAAAGTCAGGGGCATTTCTTGAGGAAAGGGTCTTGAGATTAAAACTTCTGCTCTTTTCCTGATGTATTTTTAAAGTTTTACCACTATTTGTTGGTTTATCACTGTGTATTATCAACGGTCCAAATGATAAATAATGAAATGAGCAGAAAATAGAAAAGAAGCAAAGCAGAATCTTTGTTTTCAGCATCCAGTTGTCTTCCCTGCTTCTTTGTCCTTTTCTTTACTACTTTGGCTTTCTGCTAGGTTCAGAACTGCCCAGCAATCTGCTACTGTTCTTAGTCTTTGGTGTCACCATGTGCTGCATTGACAAGTCAAATCTTCAGGTTTTTTTGCACTAGCAGTTATGATGCTAATGAACATACATGTAATTTTACAGGACACGCTTGTGAAGAGTTAAAGTTTGATTTTCTGAGTTTTTCTTAGTGTTCACCTCTCTTTAATAGTTTTGACAGGCTAGATAAAATTCCTATTTACTTCAAATGCAGTACAGCTATAGTAAGGAAGGAAATCCTGCCTGTTACTTATGGTATCCGTGTTATTTATTTGAAAAGACAGATTTGAGACCTGACAAGGAACTGAGCCAACTAAGCTTGCTGTAAAGTTTTTACATTATTTGTTTTAAAGCTTGGGATAGTAAATCACTGTCATTATCTCTGCTATTATCAGTTTTGTACTAGCTATCTAGAATTATTCAGTAAGTCTTACCTTCCCGTTCTTGGCCATAAAGGAAAGTGGAGTGACTGAGTATGTTTTTCAATGAATAACAGGAAGGCTAACTCCACTCATTAAGATCTTTCTTTGTGTACTTTAGTTGCTCATCCACTTGCCCATTTATTTTGTGTAACTAAACCTACAGACTGGTTGTGTCATTGCTGAGTGGACAGCAGTAGAAATATGAGTTGTCTTTACTGGATTGTGAGATCCCTTCCGGCTCTACGTTCTCTTCCATATGGCTTTGAAGGGCTGATTCCCTTACCTGCCTGGCCCACACTGGAAAATTTTCCCTGCAAATTCCTCACAGATTATTTGCAGCCCTTGGCCTTAGCTGTTTCCATCAGCACAGACTGCTGAAGTGAAATCTTTGAAATGGCCTTTGTATAAACAGAGCAGGTCACTGTCTTCTTCAGCTAAGCTGACTTTAGACTCTAGTCAGCCTGACTGGAGTTCAGGACAGGGGTAATGTGAGAATAATTCAATCTGAGGTTCATGGTATACCTTCCCTTCTCACAGAGACACACAGTATAGTACGCTGGTTTTGGTAGTTCATTTCACCAATGGAGACTGGACAGAAGCCAGTTAGCCTTCTGAAAAAGTCAGTTTCCCAGCTGTTCACCAGGAACTGGGCCCATCTGGGGTTTTAACCAGCTAGCTGTGCCCTGAAGCTACACTACATGTATTGCATGGGTAAGCTGGCTGTGCTGAGATGTACCCAGGCCACTGGGTTGCTCATCTTTGCTCTTCTTAATTCATTTTTTCATGGTGCTGAAGAAAATACTCCTTTATCACTGCCAGGGAATTACTGGAATAAGCCTCCAGCACAGCAGAGACAAGGAATAGGAAGTAGCCTCGGTAGCCTAATTACTAGCATGTTCTCTTAATTGAATAATAATCTTTTCTCCATAGACCACTTCCCTCTTTAATACCTTAAAAGAACAGGAAGTCCTTCATTATGCTTTTACTGCGTATTTATCCTCCTCGGGGCATGTATGTTTTTTTCAGCAGTTACATGGCTGAGATATTATTGCTTCTGCTGTGATAGAGAGAAACATAGTTGGGAGTTATGTGCCAATAATACACCCTAATCCTGGTCGCTCTCTGGGACTATGTTTCCTTTTTGCTCCTGGAATTACAGTGAGCAAAGGTAATGCAGAGCGAATTCAAAACCCTGGTTTTTCATTAGAAGTTTTAAAACATTTTTACATAGCAGAAGCCTCCCTGAGCATAAAAGTAGATGACCTTCTTTTTAACAGATGGTAAAACATTAAGTTTCCTCTTGAGGTTGCATCCTCATATCTGTCTTTTTCTGTGACATAAATACATTTTTTTCACATTAACAATCTCAGTTGTATTTCAGGAATCATGTTTTATACTTGGCTTTTATGACAAGTATTCCGTTAGGTATTACCTCCATACATGCCTGTCCACAGCTAGCGGGCTTATAAGTACAGAATAACAGTTAGTTCAGTCAAAAGCCTCTTGTGCTAGGAAGGAAGAACATCACTCATTCAATGATTTGTTGTAGTGTTGCAAGCAGACATGGAAGATATTTCTTTTTTAATATTTTTTTCCTACATGTTCTTTAGACAGCACCTAATTACCTGTTTTAAATCCGTAGGTAAAATCTCTGGCAACATCCTGTCCAGAAGACCTCCAAAAAGGAAATATACTAGCCTGGCCAGATTTCCTTCCAGGAGTTGTTGGAAGAGTGAAGATAGATTACAAGAGTATATTTTGTGCTGGTTAGAACTTTGTTTACTCGAACCCTTTTTATCTGAACAATATTATAATACTATTTTACGAGGTTAAATATGCTAGCTTGCAGCCTTTGCCCTTCTGACCTTGAATAAATTATTTTGATAACTTAACAGTTGGAACATTCAGTCCTTCATTCCTCAAATTCCAGGGTTTTGTAACAAAAGTTCATTGGAATCTCTGACAGAGATTTATTACTTCCTGAATTGAGATAGGGAAAGAGCAAAGATGTGTTCAGTTAGAAGGAGGTTTTTCTTGTCTTCTCTTATAAAAATAACTGGACAGTTTAAAAATACCTGCTGCCTCTTCACCTCTTTTCCTACAGATTCCTTTCCTGATGTTGTATTTTGATGATTCCAAACCTTTTGAATCATAGTAGGATGTAGCTTAGCATAACCCTTCCCCAGACTTTCTTCTGCATAAGCTTATACAGGATCAAACAATCCAATAACAAATGTATTGCTTTCAGCACATAGCTGCATCTCTTACCATATGCATGTATTTTGTCCACAGACTGTCCATCTTTGCAAGGATCCATACCACATCTGCGTGCCTCTTCATCTGATTTAAAGCCAGGGTCAAAAGTGAGCCTTTCCTGTGACCCAGGCTTCCAGATAGTGGGAAACTCTGTTCAACACTGCCTTAACCTGGGACAGTGGACACGGCCTTTTCCACGCTGTGAAAGTGAGTTGTCTCAATGGGATGGCAGGGTTAGGAAGCCTGAACTCTTCTGTTTGGGCCCTATCACTACTCGTGGCCTGTTTATCCCTGCAGCTATGATATGGTTGAAGCCATCCGTGTTACAGATGAGACATACATCCTTAAAGCTAAAATCAACTTTTACTGAGCAGAAACTACACTGCGATCTGATTCTGCCACCTTTTTCAGTCAGTTTCTAATGCCTGTGGCAGAAATGAGTCCATTTGGATCAGCAAACTGATTCTCTGAGCTTACCTCCCATGTGGTACCAGGAATGTGGAAGATGCACGGGAAATGCTAGAGTATCTGAGTTTTAAGTATCACTGTTAATGTCTGGTTTGAAATAAAAGCCTTTGCGTTAGTGTATTATAGAGTAATTTCTTTAAAGGCAACCAATATTTCTGTCAGCACTTAGAAGTGCTCCAGCACTTGCAGGATTTCTTCTAAGAAACTGGGCTGCATGCATTTAGGTTGCCAAGCTTCTTTGTTTCCTGTTTTCCTAGTCCTGTCTTCTCCTTTCCTTTGTCCTCTGCTGTGACTGCACATGTGAGTGTAGTTGCATACAGTGGAGCTGACTGTGTTTCTCATTTCACCAGCACTGTAAATTAGCTACAAAAGTAGGTATTGCATGATCCCAAAACTAATCAGCAATTTGGTGAAAAATCAAGTTTGTCAAAAATACCTTAAAAATAGTTTGATCTAGATGTGATGTGGTTTTCATGTCTTCCCCTTTATTCAGTTGTTCATAGCACAAATCCAGGATCTGTCTCCTTTTCTGCCTAAAGAATAGCATGTATGTGAGGATTTACCCAAAAGCCAGTCCTTTTCAGTAGAGCATAATTTATCTGGCAGAGACAGCTTTGCTTTTTCTTGGTGTGTTACGAATGACAAGGCACCAGAACCCTGCTAGTGTTGTCATCTGATTTCTCTGCATCGGGCCAGGCAGTTTTCCCCATTGAGCACAAAGCTCAGAACAGACCTGCCACAAGTATGTTGAGTGAATGAGGGCCAGGCTCACCCACTGACCTTTCTCAGCCAAGTACCTGCTTATTGAAAGTGAGATGAAGATAGCTATTTCCTGCGTAAAGAACTAGAAGATTGATAGTGGACAGTATGGTACAGGCCTAGTCAGAAGATTCTTCTACTGACTGTACCAGGCTCATTGTAACCACTGCCTTCACCCACCAGGATCCTGTTCCTCTTTCTGCTACCAGACACCCCCAGATCAATAGGTCCACATCCCCTGACAGCCTGTCTTTGTTACAGGCTCTTCCGTTCTATCCCTCTGCAACAAGTACTTGGCTTCCAATACCATGGGCTCTAAACGCTTAGTCTCTTACTGTGTGATCCTTACAAACGGCTGGGGAGCAAGGAATTGCTACAATCCTTGTGGTTACAAAGATGGGTTGTGTAACTGCCTGGAATAAGTACATGTCATCTTGATTGAAATGAAGATGCAAGCAGCTCTGCTAGAATAAGTAACAACCTCTGGCAGCCATGTACAGTGACACCTTCTGCTGGCACAGCTGGGATCAGGAGCGATTATTTACTATAGTCAAAGTCAAAGTGGTGCCAAGGATTGTATGTGAGGTCAGTTCCAATCTCATTCATTCACTCCATGGTCTCAGATTAGTACTGTAACCTGTCAGCAGTAATTTGTTAGCTAGTTTTGCAGTGTTCGTACACAGTAACATTGAGCTTGTTTCTCAGTGAAGGAACCTCCATGCAAATTTAATTTTCCTTTTTCCTTTTTCCTTAAAACTCACTAAGGATCATTGATTATCAGGGGAAGTATCTTATGGCTGAAAGGCTCAGATCTTAGTCATGGATGTCTTCTCCAGAGCTAGCAGAATAGCAGAAGCTGGAGAGTCCTGCTCAGTCTCTGATTGACAGGTGCCCACAAAACAAGACTCTCCACTGGATGTGGAATCAATTAGCTACCTCAGAAAAATTCTGGGCCCTGTTGTGGATAGGATTCCACAGTTGTTGCAGAGAAAATCTGACTGGTGGTGGCTCTGATGTGGAATTATTCTGAAGTTGATCTTTTCACTCACATTGCAGGAATCAGCTGTGGAGTGCCTCCACCTTTAGAAAATGGGGGTTATGCAGCTGAGGACTTTTTTGCTGGCAGTACCATTACCTATCAGTGCAACAATGGCTACTATTTGTTGGGCGACTTCGAGATGTTCTGCAAGGACAACGGGAGCTGGAGCAGCATTTCACCATCTTGCCTTGGTGAGACATGCCATACATATGGCTTCATGGGCTGGCAGTCTTGCACTTCTCCTGTGCCCTTGGGTTTGTGTGGGATTTCATTCTGAAATTGTGAAAGCTAGCCAGAATCTCAGAAATTACACTCCAAAATACTCACATTTCTGAAATCCTGTGTTCAGCATTGTGTCAAACCAGGACTCCAGCCAGGCGCCTTTCTCTCTCAATCCCTTTGTAAGTCCCAAACCCTATGCTCCCGACGTAATAAGCCTGCATTGCAGTCCCAGCCTCTCTCCTTCCAGGTTCATTTAGCCCTGGAGTCCTTGCATTCTCTGCTACTAACCTGTGTATTTCCCTGCACTTCAGCATGCCTGTCAGCAAGCAGCTGCAGCATTGAGAGGGCTGGGAGTGCAGTTATGGACACAGTTCACATAGTTTCCACATCATAACTTACTTCCTGGTCTGATGTACCAGGTACAGCTACAGGAACTGAAAGGTGAGAGGCTAACACTGTACAGCGTACAGATGGCTGATACAAAGGTCTAAACATGAGCAGGCTCAGAACAAATGCTGCAAGGTTGTCCACACAGTTCAACATCTGTGCACTAGGAAGAATGATTTGGGAAGAAAATGCCCTGTGCCCCACCTTCCAGCTTGTCTTCTCTCTGATAAAGCAAAAGAGACATGGAAAATGAAAAAAAGAAAAAAAGAAAAAAATGAAATGAAAACCCTGGCACATCCTTTACCTTTCTTATTCAAACTCCAGGCAGGTACTGACGAAGCCTGATAAACCTGTGCTCTAGGGCATTCCTATTGCTGTGTTATGGATCTGATTCATAGTGTCCTTGCACTCTTCCTTGCCTTCCTTTTACAAGACATTACTGAGGAGCAGTCATTCCAGTTCTGCTGTGGTAGCCCTTTGCATTCTCCCGATACTTACGTAATTGGCAACTGTTTTGATTTTAATGAGCCATTTTCATCCTGCACGTCGGAGGGAAACTCCATTTCTTTTCAGAGCGTTGTTGGGTGCTTTCATGCCGGCCAGACTCATTCAGCAGTGAGGAATAAGCACATCAGTTCAGAAGATCTTGTTACTTTTTTAACTGAGTTGTTTTTTTTTGCCTGGAAGTGGGCAAAGAACTCCAGCTGTGTGTTTGCATACTATACCTAGTTCAACAGCTGTCCTGTAGCAGGGCTTTGAAATGCAGAATTGTTCTATCTCTTAATGGTCTGATTTATATGAGGAATAATCCCTGATGCCAGCATTTTTCAATGAGATACTTTGAAATTGATCCTTTGCAGTTTGTGACTCATTGTTTGCATACCAAGAACACTTCTGTTCACTTAGGATATGAAAGCTGATATGAAGTAATCTGGAGCCAGGGATTTTTTTAGCTGTACAGTACCAAGCGTCTTGGAGCATAAATTATCAGTTGGCATTTCTAGGCACTATATTATATAAATAATTAATTATAATAACTGATATACTTTTAATTAATTTTAACTTTTTTCTGGCAACTGCAGGCACTTCTCTTTCCTAGTCTAGTGTAATTCTCTTCAGGAAAGATGGGGCTTTTCTTGTATTTTATGTTCAAAGTGTTTCCCCTATTGGCTAAGTTTCCCTGTCTTAACAGTTGGGAAGTTTGAAGAGCAGAGGATTTCCCAAGTAAGTGTTTAACGCAAAAGTTGTCCCTCTTAGTGTCTGTCCAAACTAGTAGACAACAGCACATGAGTTACAATGTCTGTTCTTTCCTTACCAGGAAACAAGGTACTTTTTGTGGAAGTATTGACTGAAGATTAACAGGGATTTGTCTCCTATTTTCTCACATTTATAATATTTTTCAGTAAATTAAACGGAAAACGTAAATACTAATTTAAAGATTAAATCTTTTTACTAGTGTATCAAAACTGTGATTGAGTGATTTTTCATTATACTAATTAAAGCGATTCCTCTTGACAGTGATACAGAAATTTCAAGTAGATGCATATTACAAATACCACCCTAAACACATCTTTATTATGTTTCTTTTTTTGTAGATGTTGATGAATGCGCTGTTGGATCAGACTGTGATGAGCATGCATCTTGTCTCAACACAAACGGATCCTATGTTTGCACTTGCATCCCTCCTTACACAGGAGATGGTAAAAAATGTGCAGGTATGGGAAAGAAAAACGGCAGACGAGCCTTCCAAGATTCTGTATAGGCTGGTATACTGTCTCCTGCAGTAGAAGACAGTTGCCAGTAATTGATAGTAGGGAGGTACAAGACCAAGCATGCTTTCTTCTCCAGATTAGTTTGGCTTGATTCAGGCTGTGATGAAGTGTCTCCTTTTGTTTCTTGAGAACTCACCTCTCTATATGGACAGAACTGTCAGTGGGGATGCTGTTACGAGACACACACACATGTAAAATCCTCTTGCACACGCAGCACATATTCTGAAGAACTGTGAAGGCCAGATGCCACAGTGTACTACTTCGCAGAGCAGAGCTGTTTAATGAAGAAATATTTGAATGTAGGCATTTGAGTAGGGGTTGAGCTGCCTGTGAAAATGTTAAGCAAGGTGGCTTTGCATAAAGACAGCGAGACAGTGTCATAGGTTGGGATAAAAAGTGGCTGAGCTGATTTCAAATTGAGGGCTGGACGTGCTGGAGTGGGTTTTCTCTCATGGAGGGAAAAATGACTGCAAGATATATTTGTTTCTAACAATGAATGCAAACAGCCACAGCTCTCATACTGTGAATGCAAAGTCGGTTACAGAGGGCTATATCAAGACTAACTCACTTGCATGAGTCTTCAGTTTCTGTCACTTACATACAAAATAGGCAAAAGCTGGCAAGCCTGTAAATTACTTGTGGGTGTTTTCCACATTTGGTCTTCCTACTTTCAGAAGGTTCCCAAGGAAATCTCCTGCAACTTGTTCATAAAACCTGGTACTTAGTGATGTTATTAATAGTTTTCTCTCTTCTTCCTCAGAACCCGTGAAGTGCCGTAATCCGGGAAATCCAGCGAATGGTCGTCTGTATGGGGACATTTACAGTGTTGGCAGTGAAGTAACATTTTCCTGTGAAGAAGGGTTTCAGCTGACAGGAGTGACTAAACTTACATGCATGGAGTCTGGAGAGTGGAGCCACCCAATACCATATTGTGAAGGTGTAGTTACTGGGTAGCATGCTGATTATAACATATATTGTTATAGAGATGGAAAGGGAAGAGACTGGACAGTTGAGAGACTTCGGAGACCACGATAGTTAATGAAACCTTGTTGTAGCAGTCTTGAGTCACAAGGATGAAGTCTCTGTTGTCTGAAAAGATGTAAGCACAAGCTGAAGCTTTTCTGACAGCTGTCATATTCACAGTGGCACTCTTACACAGATTCTTCAAAGTGTCAAAGGTGTAGACTCATCTCATTGTCCTTCTCTTTATGTAAGCTTTAAAACTGTCTTTCTTCTCCACGCAGTCACCTGTTTTCGAGGAACTTGTGGGAACTTAATTTCTTAAAGATCATTAACAGTGCTTCAGTGGATAAAAAGCAACCAGAGAGGACAGACTGCTGCACATACATATACATGGCATAACTGTGGAAATAGTTTTAGAAAACCAGAACTAATGAGGTGAAGCAACAGGGTAAAAGGAAGGGGTGGCAAAGAACAAACCAAAATGATTTGTCCATAGCAAGAGGTGGAGATTGAGTCCTCTTGATGGTAAAGTGTGTGTTTTTTGGAACAGTTCCAACTACCAATTTCCAGTTAGTCAAATTTCTCCATAGGGAAGACAAAAAAGAGCCCTAAATATCAGTTGTAGCTTAGCCAGGAACCCAGTGTTTCCAGGAGCTTTAGATCTCTTCAAACTTATTTAGTAAAACAAAGAAAATCCTGGTTTTCCGTTCTTTTTGATTTGTGCTGTATCAACCTCTCTTGTGATCCTGTCTTTTTAAAGCTTTATCCTGTGGTGGTCCAGTTATTCCAGAGAACAGTGCCATTTTGGGCTCAAATTTTACATACCGCAATAGGGTGATATACAGGTAAGAATTCAGTATGTTTGAAGTGCTATATTAATAATTGATCATCTGGCAACAAATGAGAGAGAGAATGTCTAAATTCAGAGAGAGATTGAAATAAATAGAGAGGAGCAAGAAGGGATTAAAGTAATGGAAAGATATTTGGTTATAGCTGTGGCTGTTCACTAACACAGCAGAATGTTTACTCCTGTACTAATTCTCTGTGTGCTACAGAGAAAGTTGGTGTATGAGGGTGTAGATGAAGACAGGTAAGGGGTAGCCAGTGAGGTTGTGCATAAAAGGCTCTGTGTTTGATAGCACTTCTTTTCTTCTCACACAGATGCAACGATGGGTACAAATTAGTTGGTGAAAAGGAAATTGTGTGCCTTGCTAGTGGCATTTGGAATCTTCCTCCCCCTTCCTGTGAAATGGTGACATGTCCTAGTCCACAGGATATCAGCAATGGAAAATACACACTTACTGGCACAACCTACCTTTCCTCCGTATCATACACCTGTGACAATGGATACAGGTAAATGCAGGAACATTCCTGAGCCAGATGCAGGCAGCATGCTTTGAATTTAAAAAAAAAATTCTGAAAGATCCAACTTACATCTGAAATAGACAAGGCTGGGATGATTGCTCTGAAAGACAGAATACTAAAATAAAAATTAAAAAGACTTCTTTATATCTTTGAAGTAATTCCTGTTTTTCATACTAAATTGGAGCAATTCAAGAAGGTCATTCAGTATGTTCCATACATATATGCATATATATATATATATATACAATGCTTTCATTTTACCATTAAGCTCTTAACACGTATTTTGTATATTTGGAAATCAATTCCCATTATTGTTTGAAGTTCTCATTTGTCTTTAAAGATTATTGTTCACCTAACTAGGTTTGGAGCATGTGCAGTATTATGTTTGGTATTGTTGTACAATGCCTTTGGTGAAAGAATCTTCTGGAATTTACTCATTTACTCCTTGAAAGATCTGCAGTCGTTACTTATTTTAGGTTTTTATTCTGTTCTACATTTGTAAGCAAATATATTGGAAACTCATTTTTAATAGTCTGCAATTAAGTGTTTAAGTCCTTGAGTGAATCAGGTCTCAGACTTAAGCCTGGTTGCAAGTCTCAAGATAGGCATGGTGTTGATGGTATACAAGTAAATCTTTAAGCTTAAATAAATATTTAAGTACCCCATGACCTTTTGTAGCTCAAAAATGGACAAAGCTACAGCAGAAGTTAACGTGTGTGTCTGCACAGTGCATTGAGGCCCCACCTGAATTCCACCACCTTTCTCTTCAAAATATATGAAAACCAGCTTTTCTGACAGCCCCAGCAGTGTATTGTCATGAATGGAGGGTGAGATTCTGGCCTCTGCTAAAATCAGACTCCCTTTGGCTTCACTGGGGGCCAGGAAATCAGTGAGAAGCAAAGCACCTCTTGCTCTCTCTGTTCCTCATCCAGCCTGAAACAGCAGCCTTAATAACGATCTTTGTGTCTCAGCCTTCAGGGACCCTCTGTACTTGTCTGTGCATCTTCAGGGAACTGGAACAGCACACCTCCATCTTGCAGCATTGTCTCTTGTGGATCCCCTCCTGCCATCAAAGATGCAGTCATAAATGGAAATAACTTTACTTTTGGAAACACGGTCTCTTACACATGTAAGGAAGGGTATGTATATTAGCACTACTGGACTCATACACGGGACAAGTAAAACTGGTGCAGGCCACACAGGCTTGATGGCAAAGCTATGTACTCTGCTGCTTCGTGACTTCGTAACTGCTCATGAATTCATTTTCACTGCTTCTGTCTTGACTTTCTGGAAGTTAAATGTGATGGAGACATTTGTGGGCTGGCAGGTTAGTATGGGACACCAAGGCATTTCCTAAAGTGGTCAGCTTTACAGCAGCTGAATACACCCTGGAAGAGGAGAATGGAGAGAATTCAGAGGGTGTGATATATCAGTCTCTTGGAGTTAGACCTAGAACTGCTCTGGTAAACTCAAGGCTGTGATCATAGAGAATTCCCCATGTTTCGTCACATTGTAAGAATGCTATTGGTTTGTTTTGAGAATTAACACAAGTGTTCTGGTGTTCTAAACTCTGCTTAATTAAAACTGCTCTCAAACTGTCTATTGAGGTACACTATTTTTCTTTGATTTCCATCTGTGCAGTGTAGTGATGTTTTCAGACCAAATTTTATCAAAGACATTGCTCCATTTTAATGGTCTAGCATGAATGTAATGCTGGCCTGTGATCCTGGAAGAATCTTTGCACTTGCATATCTTTACAGCCTGTGAGCAGTCACATTGAATTTCTTGAAACTGTTCTGTCCACAAGGCAGAGCACAAATGAAGAGCTTTTGCAAGGTCAGGCCCTAAGTGACTGGAGGATTTTGTGCTCCTTCTTGATGAAAAAAAGGTAGATTAATACAACAGCATTTTTCTTTTAAACTAGTTTTGCAATATTATATGAAACATTGAAAAAATTCTCCTTACTCTGTTTTCTTGGCTGTATTAAGATTCAAAAAGCTGCTTCTTTTTCCTGTGTAAGTATTTTAAATGGAATAGGATAACGGCATTTAAAGATGGTCACTGCTGTCTGTGTGACGATTGATAGAGTGGATAATATTAAGCATTGGCACATAATAGGCTCTTTTTCTGGAGTTCAGTCACAAGGCTCTGAAAACAGATCCTGCAAACAAGACAAAACACTTTTACAGAAGTTGCCATCAAAATCTGAACAACCAGTTTCCAACCTGCAGCTGGAGTTACTGGAACCTTTGCAATAGGTATTGTTTCTTTGCTTTTTGCAAGAGACACCACAAAAAATTTGAAACTGAGCAAAAAGATAGTCACAGGTAACATGTTGCACATTTTAAGCAGCAGGAATTCAGTTGGGTTGATAAGCAGCATAGAATATTGCTTGTCACTGCATCCCTGAGACAGAGTAAAGAAATATAACTATCTTTAGAGTAATAATGTAGTAGAACTTCATTGTAAAAGATTATAATTCTTTTAATCACCATTAAAATTATTTGCTTTTATATCAGTTTTTGCAGTGGATTTTTAGGAAGAAGTTACAGAATTGCTATGCGCATTATTGGCAACAGCATTTCTAGGTAACTCACTGAGGAGCTTCTCATTGTTTGCAAGTGTGAAAATAGATCGATACAGCTGATACAGGAATCCAGAAGACTTTAATGGACTTTTCATCTCTTTTTCCTCCCTTCAGTTCTGCTAAAGGGGAATAATTTCTGAGTGGGATAGTTTCTTTGAGGAGTGGACAGCCTATCACAGCACAGTACTAAGTTGTTGCAGTAGCAAAATTTCAGTCAAAATGGAAGTTCAGGAATGGTAATTAGATGGAGTATTATCCTCAAAGTGTTCTAGGATCTCCCTTATTGTGATATCTCACCCGTGGACAAGTTGGCTTTGAGATTTTCCATTTGAAATTGATCATAGCTGTTGTAAAAGATCCTGTCTGTCTGTCTTCTAGGGTGCTAGCAAACTTGTTCTGTGGGGGCTTCAGGAAACTATAAGTAGCATTTGACAATGCATGCTTTTTTGACTTCCTATGTGGTTTCCTTATTCGCAGTTACACATTAGTTGGCCCTGCAACCATAGAGTGCTTAGCCAGCGGCGAGTGGAGTGTGAGCCACCAGCAGTGCCTGGCAGTGTCCTGTGATGAACCACCCTATGTGGCAAATGCATCACCAGAGAGCGCCCACCGCCTTTTTGGTGATATAGCTTATTACTTCTGCTCAGATGGCTACAGCCTGGCCGATAACTCTCAGCTGCTTTGCAATGCGGAAGGGAAGTGGGTGCCTCCAGAGGGCAGGAAGATGCCCCGCTGCATAGCTGATTTCTGTGAAAAGCCATCCACCGTCTCATACAGCATCCTGGAGTCCATCAGTAAAGCCAGATTTGCAGCCGGCTCCGTTGTGAGCTTTAAGTGCATGGAAGGCTTTGTGCTGAACACTTCGGCCAAGATTGAGTGCCTTCGAGGGGGTCTCTGGAGTCCTTCCCCTTTGAGCATCCAGTGCATACCAGTTCGCTGTGGAGAACCTCCCCACATTGCCAATGGCTATGCCAGTGGGGCCAACTACAGCTTCGGAGCAGTGGTGGCTTACAGCTGCAACAAGGGGTTCTACATCAAGGGGGAGAAGAAGCGGACCTGTGAAGCCACTGGCAACTGGAGTGGCAATTTGCCCGCATGCCATCCAGTGTCCTGTGGAGAACCACCACAGCTTGAGAATGGATTTATTAAGGTACAAAATGAGTTTTCTCATCTTCCTGGTAGCATAGCGAATTGAATGTGTCTTCATAATTGATGCTGTTTTTTTTTCTCTCTTGTTTTTTACTCTGCTGTTAAAATTGAGGAAGGATGTGACTGGATAGAATAAATAAGCAAAAGGAAAAATGGGTGGATTTGTAGCAGAATCATGTCTGAAAACAGAGACACTTTCATGGTATTTCTTGTGTTAAAGTGGGTTTTCAGCTAGGATACTCAAGGTCTAGTAAGGCAATCAATTGATTTCCTTGATATCTCGGTCTTCACTTGTTCAGTCCATGGGTGGCTTTCCAAGTACCATCTGGAGATGTATGAAGTACTATTGCCAGTTCACGAGCCTTGCTCTTTTTACTGCTGTGAAAAAGAATCTGATTTGAAATAGATAAATCACTTTGGGATAATTTCTGTGCTTTGGATGCAAGTACATTTCTTTACTGAGGTCAGAACTTGACCTTTCCCTACTAAATTACATTGCAACAATATGTAAAGTTAAAAATCTCCTTGTGGCAGCCCAGTGCTGTAACAACTACTTAGTCTGTGTTGTGCTCTGATGCACGAGGGTAATATTGTGGTAAGGAAGATCAAAAACATTATTGAAAAGATTTGGTTTTGAATTTCTTAAGCATTTTTCTTCTGGGCTTATCCCCTTCTTCCTTGAATCTAGCCACCAGGGAATCTGCATTTGGTAAAAATTGTTTTTTTTTAGCATCCTAATTCCTACATGAGCTTCCATCAGTAATAGCGACGATTTCTGTTCAGACTTCCCACACAGATACATCTTCTAAATAATGTATATATATCACTCTGTGTTGTCTTTGCTAAGCAGGGTTGTTCCTCCGGGTATTCCTTCCCATTAGAGATATTTTTTGATATCTCAGTCAGAGCTCAGCCTGCAACTTTGAGGGGCTTCTCAGCTGCCTGCCAAAGACCCTCCAACTGCACATGTGGCACTTACAAAAGTCTCCTAGTAGTAGTACACCTGAAGGCTCCAGCCCTGAATACACCTGTAAGCTAAAGAACCAGAGTAGCAATAGGCCATTTCCTGGCAGCTTCTCCCAACACATTTCTTTCTTCCTGTCTACGTAACTTTAGGTCTCATAGGTCAGGAAGGGAGAAAGCAGGAGGAAATATTTTCTAGATTTTCCTTTTAAGCCTTGAATTGTCTCTTTACTTTTGATGGTGTGTTCAGATTTCGTGACAGCAGAGTGCATCATTTGAGGAAAGACACACTGTTGTCTGTGATTTACACTTGTTTCTTTGCAGACAGCCTTGACCACTGCCCAGGATTGAGCTAGAATCTAGACCAAGGAAACAGAAGTGATGCAGTCAGCCACCCACTGCCCAGTCGTGAATCTTCATTTCAAATATCTCCCTGTCTTATCTGTTTTACAGGAAAAAACTGGATGTTTCTTTGAGAATCGGGCAAGTTATCAGTGCAAGTCTGGCTACCAGCTGGTTGGGAGCTCAGTATTTATCTGCCAAGCCAATCGGCAGTGGTACAGTGAATCACCTCCTCGCTGTGTTCCCCTCAGCTGTGGAAAACCACCACCTATCCGGCATGGCTACTCCAAAGGAGAAACCTTTGATACGGGCTCCAAAGTCGAGTTTTTCTGTGATGAAGGCTACGAGCTGATTGGTGATGTTTCTTGGACATGTCAGGAGTCTGGGAAATGGAACAAAAAGCAAAGCCCAAAGTGTGTGCCAACAAAATGTCCAGAACCACCCTTGGCAGAAAACCAGCTGGTCTTGAGGGAAGTGACTGGCCAAGTTGGTGTTGTACAGTTCTCCTGCAAAGAGGGTTATGTTTTGCATGGCTCCTCAGTACTGAAATGCTTGCCCTCTCAACAGTGGAATGATTCATTTCCCTTCTGCAAGGTCGTACAGTGTCCTGCACCTCCATACATCCCCTTCAGTGACCCCGTGACTACATCCCTTCATTTTAGTAGCACTGTGAAGTACATCTGTGTGGATGGGTTTTTACTGAAGGGTGAGTCTTCTATCAGATGCCAGGCTGATGGCTTATGGAGCTTGCCTTTGCCAGAATGTATTCCTGTGGAGTGCCCCCAACCAGAAGAAATTCAGAACGGCATTGTTGATGTGCAGGGCCTCACCTTCCTCAGCACAGCTCTCTATACATGTAAACCAGGCTTTGAACTGATGGGGAACACAACTATCCTCTGTGGAGAAGATGGCCAGTGGCTTGGAGGAAGGCCAGCTTGCAAACCTATTGAATGTCCAAGGCCTAAGAAAATCCTCAATGGCAAATACTCATTCACAAACTTCCATTATGGGCAGACTGTTAGGTATTCCTGTGACAGAGGTTTCCAGCTCCAAGGGGAGGAAACACTGAGCTGCCTAGAGACAGGAGAGTGGAGTACAGATGTTCCCTCTTGCAAAGCCATAAACTGCCAGCCCCCTCAGCCTATCGAGAATGGCTTTGTGGAGGGTGCAGATTATAGCTATGGGGCCATGGTCATTTATAGCTGTGTGCCAGGCTTCCAGCTGTCTGGCCTTGCCATGCAGACCTGTGAAGAATCAGGCTGGTCTAGCTCCACTCCAGCTTGCCTCCCAACAGACTGTGGCCTACCTCCTCACATTGACTTTGGCGAGTATGTGCAGGTGAGACACGGGGAAAGACATTCTAACCAGGAGAGCATAACAGAGAGTCCCTCCCTTTCACACATGTTACTGGTCGACAATTTGAAGGACTTCAAAAGTTCTTTGAAGGAGAACAGTGCAGTGCAGCTGACCACTTTCTTATTTGGAACTATCATTTTATACACATGTTACTCTGGCTACGAGCTCTTGGGAAACCCTGTTCTAGCTTGCCAAGAAGATGGGGCCTGGAATGGCACGGCCCCCTCCTGTGTTTCAATAGAGTGCACATTGCTGTCACCCCCAGAGAATGGATTTTTACATTTTACTGAGAACACACTTGGTAGCATGGTGCAGTATACCTGTAAGCCAGGGTTCATGCTTGTTGGCTCCGACACACGGCTGTGTTTGCCAAATCGGCAGTGGAGTAACACTGCTCCATACTGCAAAGCGCTAACGTGCAGCTCACCTACCCAGCTTATGAATGGGAACATACGAGGGGAAAACTACACGTATGGGAGTGTTGTCTACTATGAGTGTGATCCTGGCTACCAGTTAAATGGCCCCACAGAGAGGAGGTGCCAAGAGAACCAGAAATGGGACGGCAGTGAACCAATTTGCATTCCTGTTTCCTGCAGTCCACCACCAGTTTTGGAGAACGGTCAAGTGGCTGGAGAAGAGTACACATTCCAGAGGCATACAGAGTATAGCTGCAATGAAGGCTTCCTGTTAGATGGGGACAGGAGTAGAGTCTGCCTTGCAAATGGAAGCTGGAGTGGAATTGCTCCAGTTTGCAAAGCTGTGACCTGCCCTGTGCCGCTGGCTCTTCCCAACGGGAGAATTAGTGGCTCAGATTTTGGCTTTAGGAAAGAAGTGCAGTATCACTGCAATGAAGGATATAACCTGCAAGGAGTGTCCACGCTTACTTGTCAGAGTGATGGTACCTGGGATTCAGAAGCTCCACACTGTGAGCCAGTCATTTGTGGACCTCCTGAAGACATCTCCCATGGCTTTCTGAATGGCTCAGAGTTTACCTATGGGGAATGGGCCCAGTATGTGTGCTTTCCTGGCTATGAGCTGCATGGTAGTCCTTTACGGCAATGTTTGTCCAATGGCTCCTGGAGTGGAAGCCTTCCATCTTGCCTCCCCTGTGAGTGCCCTACACCACAGATTCAGAATGGCGTTGTTCTTGGTGAAGATTTCAGCTGTGGGAAAAGTGCCCAGTTTCAATGCCTGGAGGGCTTCAAACTGCTAGGGCCTTCTGAAATCACCTGTGAGGCAGCTGGCAGGTGGAGTTCTGGGTTTCCTCGCTGCGGGCAGATTTCCTGTGGCTCCCCACCCATCATCCCCAACACATTTATCAATGGGAGCAGCTCTGCAGATGAGAACACCATCATATATACCTGCTTGACAGGTTTTATCATGCGGGGGAGTCCAGAACTGACTTGTGTGGAGACAGGTGTCTGGAAGAAGCCATACCCAAGCTGTGAGCTGCTCAGCTGTGGCCCACCACCTTCAGTCCCCAATGCAGAGGTTCTTGGGAATACTTATACCTATGGGAGCAAGGTCCAGTACAGGTAAGAACACTGCTGCCATTCTTTTTCCGTAGAATCTGTTAGGGAATGAAGTTGGGAAGTTTATGCACCATCAGTTAGTACAAGTTTTTAGAAGACCTGAAAGAAAAGTTATGTCTTATCATATGCGTAGATAGACAAAACCCACATTCCCATGCCCATAAAAAATATTATTTGAACCACTGGGAAAACTCCAGCAAGGTATTTCAGCATGTTGGGCTGCACTCTTCCACCACCTATGATTTCCTGTTCCTCTTTGCCTTCCTCCTCTACTCCTCTGAAATGCTGCTCTGTAGGCCATGGATTTTTTTTCCCCTTTTGGCATGACATTTACCTCTTCTTCCTGCTTTGGATGCTTATTGTAATATGGAAGGGCTGATCTCCTGTAGTCCCATTTTCTGTACTGCAGCGTTGCACTGTCAACAAGTGTTGTTGAAGCAGAGTAACTCCTTTGTCACAGACAAAAAATAAGGGGTTTCTGTTAGTTTCTTGGAGTGTGTACACTGCAGATCTCTTTCTCCAAGGTGAGGAATTCCTTGGCAGAAGGGGAGGTGTTTTGGCAGTAAGAGCAATAAACAGTACGGGACAGAATTGTGAGATTGTGTGTGGATGAGTTCAACAGAATCAGTCATTACTGTGCATCTTTAACAAGGTGAAGTGGGTCTGCCGACCTACAACTAAATCCACTGCTGGCCAGATCCTGTAAGCCAGTTGAGTTGATCTTGGTGAAGCACTGTGTGGCACAGAGCAAATGAGCCTGAAACTTCTAAGCAAGCAGTCTGTGGTCAGCCTAAGGCTTGGTTTGTTCCTGGAAGAAAATGAGTTCATCTTTAGAAGTGTTGGTGGTTGCAAATGGGATATTCAGCAACAGGGGATCAAGAAGCTGTAATAACACGTGGCACTGTCACAGTTTACTTAACCAAAAGTCCTCCTCACAAGGGGAAGGGCCATGCAGGAACTGCACTAAGGCATTCAGTATTCTCTAAGCACTAAAGCTACCAACTCACTTTCCCTGGTGGTGCTGCAGCAACATGAAGCAGCTGGAGATGAAGTCTGAAACTTCCAACTCTTGCAACTGAGTAAACGGAGTCTAGGCATGCTTCTTGAGTGTTCCCTTGAAATAACAGAGAAATCGCCAAGTGTGTTTATGAGCAACTAATGCTGAAAAGTGACTGTCTGACTTTGTAACCTGTGTATCAGTTCATCCTTAGCTGTGTCCCTGTGGTCAGGTGTTAATGCTCTGTTGCAGATGCCTGGAAGGCTACACAATGGTGACAGAGGTGGATATATGCACTTGTCAGGAAGATGGACGGTGGTCTCCTCAAAGTATTTCCTGTTGCCCCAGAAAGTGTCCCCTCCCAGGAAATACCACCCGTGTAATAGTAGTCGGGGACAACTTCACTGTGAATGAAAACATCACTTTGTCATGTGCGGAAGGCTATACTCTGGTGGGACCAAGCACATCTACATGCAAGGTATAGTGTTATCCGCACTGATTTATTTTGCAGGCTCTGTTGAATTCAAGAGTCCTCCTTTTGCCATCATTAGCTTTTGGCTCTTAATTGCACACAACAAAAATATGTAAAGCATGTCCTGCAAAATACAGTATGCCTTCTTGTTCCCCGGTAAAAGCGACTAATAGTTTTCCATGTATAGACTTTCAGAACTGGAAATTAATGATTTCTTCTTCTGCCGAAAACTAATGCTGTCCTTTAGAAAAGCATTGCTTTTATCACATTTAAGAGAATAAATCATGTACTTTTTGCAGGATGGGTCCTTTCTGTAAGAAAAGGGTCTCCTCTTATTTTGTTCTTTCAAAGATCTGTTGAAGTAGAAGTAAGTGTGTTAGGTGATTGTCTGTTCAGGTATCAGGCTTCCTTTAGAGGGTCTGGGTGGGCAGCTGGAGCACTTAGTCATAGCATTAGACTTTCAGCCAAGAGAAAGGTACAGAACATGGAATTGGGCGACTGTAGCTTTCATTCTTCTCCTGATGTGTTCCCTGAGCTATTACATAACCTTGTGTAAGTGAACTTGCTTTTCAAGCTTCTGTTTCCCCATTTACATTTTGTTCCTTCTGTCTTTTAAGTCCAGGCTGAGCATTCCTTCCAAAGCTGAGCTCCAGTCTACAATGACATCTTAGAAGTGTTACTTATATTACTGAGTTGCATTAAAGATTTCACAGATAATATTACATTAACCACATCTGTATGCCCACAGCTATTGGATGCTTCTGCTATGATTTTCCCAACTTTTTCATTTAGATACTAATTTAGCATATGCAATGACGCATTCGCACCTTTTTATCACGCTTATTTTTCAGGAGAATGGTGTTTGGGTGCCAGTGTTTTCTGATGACATCTGCATTCCTGTGTCCTGTGGGACCCCAGAATCTCCAGAGCATGGATTTGTGGTTGGCACCAAATTCAATTATAAAGATGTGGTTCTTTATAAATGTGATTCTGGCTATGAATTACAAGTAAGCAATCTCAATCCCTAGCACTCTAGAGCTTTAGTTGTCCTTTTCTGTGCTTATATGATGACTGTGAGAATATATTACGCCTGCTCTGTATTGATATATTCCCTTAGCTGCTACAGAAGTTCTGTGTCTGCTTTTGTTGTTGTCTGTAGAATGCTCCTGGTATGTCTGGAGTATTCCTTGAATGAGTTAACAGTATAACTGAAGCAAATATAAGCATCCTGTTCAAAGATGTGTATTCAGCAAATACCTTTCAGTATTTTTTTTAACTGAAGGTTATTTAAGTCCTCTGAAAATACAGCTTTTTTGTTACTTTTGTGAACAATGATACATACTTGTGACCATAAATCACGGAAGAGTTAATTTCTCACATGTTGCTCTCTTGAACTAGCTCTCTGGTCTTAGTTAGATCGTGTTCTTCCCTCTTCCAGTCTCATAATGTTCCAAACACTATGTCTACTGCATCGTGCCTTTGGAACTCAAAGCTCCTGATAAACGGTACTGCCCTCAGTTCTATGATATTGCTAGATGGTGTGGAAGTGATTTCTCTCTCTTTTTTTTTTTTTAATAAGACAAAGAGATTGCAGTTTGTTTAATGGCAGTTTTATTCCCTGGTGGAGATGCAAACAAAGACCTTTCCTGTCTGTTTTTTTTTTTATGAGCGTTGGGCTATTATCCCTATCTGAGCTCTGGAGCACCACTGACATCCAGTTATCAGGACCCATGCTAGCCAGTTCACAGCTGCCTTGTGTGTTTTCAAAATTGCAGTGAACTGAGAAATGAAAATATGTTGCTGAGGCACAGCATGGCCTTCACCATCCCCAGGTGATGACATAATATGGGACAGTCCTGTCCAGAGGCATGAGGTAGCAAGGTGTCTTCAGGACAGAGGCTGTCTCTTAACTCTTGTGTTTCATGAGTACCAAACAAAATGCAGTATCATGCTTGCTTGGTACTGTGGTAACACCAATAATAAATACAAACTTCATGCATGTGAATGCGCCCAGACAGGATTGTATGAACCTGGTCTCTTGATATTTATAAAAATCAGAGTTTAGAGAATTCACAGGTAACAATAAATCTAATTTGCATTATGTTGCCGTATATGTAATATCACTGGGTATGAAGGGTTGGGTTGATATTTAGACAGATAGGTATAATTGCTGTTGAATGTATTTTTGGTGGTAATAAGCCAGTGCTTTTGTATAGTAAAAAATCAGTCCATGCTTTCTATACCAGCTTTGCCACCTAGTGTCAGTCTGTCTCCCTGTTCTTAGAAGAGAAGTCCTACGTTTTTTTCTCTGGAAAGTTAAGTACATTGGGTGTAATGCCATGCAACACTTATTTCAAACAGCTGCTCTTGTCATCAGTGGGTTTGCTTTGTAATGAAAGTACATTACTTCAAGGGACAAATTTAGATGTTGTTTTTCATGTCTTGGAATAAAATAAGAAATAAATCTTTAAATATGAGGCTGACCGTAAAAGGTGTGTTTAAGAAAGAAATAACATTATTTAAAAGCAAATTTAAAGCTTGAGTGCTTGGGACATGATCAAAATCAGTACGGTATGTTTACAAACCACAGGCTTGTACTGTTGTTGAAAAGAATGCAAGTTAGATTTTCATTAAGTAAGTACTGGAAGGAGAAAATGTGCCATCATAACACATTTCTGGGAACAACAATGGCAAAACTGACAAGAACAATGATACGCTAGGGAGAAGGACAAGGGAACTGACTAACTGTCCCACAAGGATTTGGTTTGTAAATAATACCCTGCACTTTGCAGGAAGGACTTCTAGCCTAAAGTATCCTAATCAACTCTGTCTTTATGTGGGTTACATGGAGGGAGAACACACTGACCTTGCTGGATACCAGAGTTATTGGGAGAAAAGAAGGTTGCTACGTGAAGTTGTTCTTTGAGCATTTTCTCTTGTTTCATAGGGTGATACAGAACGGACTTGCCAAGAAGACAAGCTGTGGAGTGGCACAGTGCCAGCATGCAGAAGTATGTTCCATATGAGTTTGTTCCATCTGAGTTTGTCTCTTGATGAATTTGGTCAAGGGTAGTTTTAACCAGAAAACACTTGTGGTCATTTTGTCTTATTTATAATTCATACTGTCTTCATATGTCTAAAAATTTTTGGTAAGTACTGCTGATAACACACTGGGAGACATGCAGAATTGCTGGTGTGTACAGGTAACAGTGTGAAGGAAATCACTACACCTTTCCACTTCTGTCCCCCTGTACCTCTGAGAAGGCTGGGCAAACAGCTAGCAAAGTGGTTGATGTTGAATACCTCCATTTTTGTATGCTTTACTTCAGACATAGGGCTGTATGCCCAGGGGGGCCTGTGACACATTCTGCTGTTTTAGCTTTGTGCATCTTTAGATGAGTTTAATGGAAATGATTAATGATGTAAAGAAGTTTAAACATTTTGTATTAACTTCATGGTTAAATAAGATGAGAACAGCAGAGAGAATTTCTCTGAAACCTTGAACAAATAAAGAATAACAATGACAACTTGCAGAGCTGTTTTCTTGTATCAGGTTATTGATACAAGAGATTACTGTCACTACTTCACAGATTATTGTCTATCTTGGAAGAGTCATATCTGAAATTTAAACAGTTCTGCCACTTGAGTTCATGGTTTCTTGGGTTGCTAAGGACCTCTGGCCAACTCAGTTACCAAGAGCTGCAGGTACTCAACATCCTGAAATGTAGTTCTATGGATACTCATTTGCAAAGGTGCTTCAGTTCTGTGAGATGTCTGATTCCCTCCGACTGCAGTGCCAAAATAGTTGTTGTCTACATAAATACTTATGCGGAGTTCAGCTGTTGGCTTCAAGGCTTCCTGCCAGTATAGCCACAATGGATTTTGTCTTTTAGCAGTAACTGGGAGCACCAAGCATTATTCTGCTGCTGTTCTGCTACTCAGGAGCAAATATCTGGGAACGCCCATATAAACACTGTGTTCTTTGCCTGTGTCTGGAGCATATTTCTTATGTTACAGGAGTATCATGTGGGCCCCCCGAGGTGATAGAAAATGGATCTGTTCAGGGAGAGGAGTTCCTCTTTGGCAGTGAGGCTTTTTACAGCTGTGACCCTGGTTTTGAACTACAGGGACCAAGCCGACGAATTTGCCACGTTGACAAAAAGTGGAGCCCCTCTGTTCCTTTGTGCAGGCGTAAGTAGCAAGCACAGCAGCATGGTGGCAGTTTTCCAGGACGGCCAGGGAACTAACTGGCAGAGTACTTTTGCTGGCTTCCACCGGGTCTCCACCTCCAGCTGGAGGGCTGTAACAGGAGGAGCCAGGGGAAAAGTCAGCTGACAAGTTCTCACTGGCAGTTCCTCTCTGATCTGAAGGGAGCTCTTTTTGGCGTATTAAAATGGCACAAGTGTAGAGCTGTGGTCAGGTTACTAGAGGAGGAGTGTGGCCTGTTGTATTTGATTTGCCTTGTACTATGGTGTGCAGGGCCTTGAACATCATGTGCTGGGGTGGTTTGTCTCTGCAGTGCCAAGGCTAATATATCATGGCCCCTTGCATGTCTGGAGATCAAGACTCTGCTGCTTATGATCAAGTCTTGGTTCTGTGAAGCAGAAGGCAATCAATTGTAGGAGCATGGAAAGAAGGATTTATGAGTTGTTTTATACAGGTTATAAATAAAATGCCCAGATTTTGTAATCTCTATCAATAAATTATTTTCCATCTTCTCACGGTGATGTCATAGTCCTACTGCTTGCATTCTTCTCTCTTAGCTTTGACCAATTTGCCTGGTCTCTGCAGTAAGAGCGGGACAGGGGGCAAGATCTTTCTTAACTACTGCCATTTTTCTTGGGGACATCCTGAGACCATCTTTCACTGTACAGGGAGCAGAAGAGTCTGAAAATGCAGCCTCTGGGTTAGTCAGAAGAAATATTCTGGATGACTCTCTGATTAAAGGCACCTCATAGCTTACAACACCATCAGATACACTGAGGCAGGTTCTCTCTCAGGTGTCTGCAGTCTGAACCGCAGAAGAGGGGGCAGGCAAGGCATTAGATAACCTTTCTCCATATAGTACTTCACAGCTTCTTCCTTCCCATCTTTCCAGTAATTCGGTCTGTGAATAGAACTACAGACAGTGTGTCCCAGACAGATAGAATGGGCTTTGTTGTTTGTATAAAACCAAAAAGTTTTCTTCTTTTCTAGGAATTACTTGTGGGCTGCATCCCTCAGTAGAAAAAGCAGAGGCCATTTCTACGGGAAGCACATACAGAAGTAATGTAACCTTTGTATGCAGCTCTGGATATCATCTTGTTGGACCTCAGAATATCACATGCCTTATCAATGGGAGCTGGAGTAAACCATTACCATTGTGTGAAGGTAAGCATTTGGTTTTATGGCCTGGCACATTTTGAGCTGGTATAAGCAGTACCTCCCCCCATATGCATGTATATCACGTGATCCAAGGAGTAAGCTGCTTTCTGGAAACAATTTTGTAATGTGCGTTAAAAATTGTGCCTGAAAAATGAAATGTCTCAAAAGGAAATGGGCCTATTACCAAACCATAAGGAGGCTTAAGACATCGTTTTTCCTTAGGTCTTAATCTGCAGTTTTACAGTCTTAGTGAGAAATGACATTGCTTACCATCTCAGAAAATCAAACTGGTAACAAAAGGTGATGGACTGTGAGGACATGGGACTTCTCCCAGCAGCCTTCTGAAGTCAGTTGTTACGCTGATATTCTTTCTCTGAATATTGGGCCCCAAACCCAGCAACAGGATTGTCTCAAGGACAATATCAGCAGCTTACCCTTTATCCTCCACACGCCTCACTTGAACAAATACTGTGAGTGTATGACATAACCATTTTGCACATTACTGGTTTCAGATGCTCCCTCAGTATGTTCTGTTGCTTATGCCAAGCAGAATGAGTGTCGAGCAAGAACTGTCTGTGTCATACAGAGAGTGGGCAGTAGTGGGTGGAAACAAGGCTGTCAACATAAAAATGGAACAAAAACTTAAGGTCCCAAATATGAACAGATAGCCACTGTTGTTGGATTACTCTGTTCAAAGTATAAAGTGTATAGAAGCATAGTGAAGGCCTTTCCTGGCCTTTTAGCCATGAAAAGACAGTCTGGACTTCACACTTTTCCTTTCCTTTCAGAAAGGAAAAGCCCATTCGTTGCTCATCACAATTTCTTTCAGGCTGTTATTGTCCCTGCTGCGCATACTCTCAAGTCTCCCAAGCTAGACTGTAGACCCAGCATTCTGCTTGCTTGCCTTGTTTGCCCCTTGCATTCTCACATGGAGCTGGTTTGTTGATTTCTCCACAGCCAGCTGCTCGTACAGATTCAAAAGGGACCAACATTCTGTGACAGCTTCACCAAAGTAAGACAGATAATGATCTTCCACTCAAAGCAAGTGTTAGGTGCCTGTCACCAGAGCCATGAAAACTGCATGAGGGCTCGAGATCATCACATGCTGTGTTGGGCAATCGCACAGTATGCAGCTCACTGTGTGCTATAGTACTCTAATGCTTTGCAGACCTTATGGTAGCAATCTGCAAAGATGATAGGGGATGTCCACATCATAGAGGAGGTTTCAAGTACCTAATCAGGCACCTAAGAGAAGTCACACACTAGCAGTGCTGAAATAAACAAGATGTCAAGAAAGACCATCTTGAACAAGGTTGAGCATGGCCATTTCTCCCAACTTCTGTCTTCCTGTTGCCTGACAGCCTTGTGTCTGTCTTTGCTAGTTTAATCTTAACTCATCCTATTACGCAGAGCACCCAGGAAAATCAAATGGAAAATAGGATGTAGAACAGAGTGTCTTGTGTAGCAGTGGTAACCCAACTTGGGCTGTCTGCCTGCTGGCTTCAGAAACACAACTGAGAATCTTGAGGGGAGCAATTAGTAATTTAAGTGTCAGCATCTTGCATCAAACCCATCCTGCATCTCATTTGGTATTTCTTGTCTGTTGAAAAGGAAGTTGCAAAGGGCTGCAAGTTTCTGAGGTATCTCTTAGCGGTGAGAAAGAACCATTTCCATGTTCTGCCCCACTTTCCCTAGTACATGGTCATAAATGTGTCCTTTCCTCCTCACCGCTGCCAAATTTTGCTGACCTGATAAAGCTGTGGCTATGGCTTTTCTCTGTCACTGGGAGGAGCTCCTTCCCTAGCTTGGCTGCATTGCCTTACTGGGGCTGCTGAACTCTCCCTCAATGCTCTTCGTGATTTATTAGTCTGTGGCTGCTACTTTAAACATACTGCGTGAGTAACTCAGGAATTGTTGGAAGTCCAGGTCTAATATCAAGCTGAGTTAATGAGAGCTCTTCCTTTGCAGAGACCAGATGCAAAGTTCCACTTTCCTTGCTGAATGGGAAGGCGATTTATGAAAACAATACAGTTGGCAGTACTATAGCATATTTCTGCAACAGAGGATACAGCTTGGAAGGAGAACCTGCAGCAGAGTGCACAAGGGATGGAAGATGGAGTAATCCCTTGCCTCTCTGTAAACGTGTGTGTTTGCTTTATAATGAAAAAGAGGTGTCAGCTTCTAAGCATTAAAGGCTAGGTTGCTCTTCATTCAAACTGACAGTAATTAAGAGCAGCTTCTGCAGATATTTGTGGAGATATACTGTGATTTTCTTCTGGAGTGGCCATGAGCAGAATTTGTCACTCATAGTTTAAAAAATTGATTTGGCCTACATTAGGAGATTTGTTGGTGTGCATCCTGTTTTTACGAAGGAACAAAGGAAGCAATTGCTGAGACATGTAAAACAGTATCTTCTCTGAGTGTATTTTTGTGACAGTAAAAAAATGAGCTGTGTTTTGCATAACTCCCTTTAGTTGGAAAGCTGACATTAAATGGAGTCAATTGGAGTCAGCGACTTGATATGTGAGGAGCAGGTGAGAGAAAGGTGCTTGTTCATCCTTTGGAAGAGAAAGCAAAGGAGAGACCTTATTGTCTACGATTGAGTAGTGGCAGGGTGTAAATAAAAAAGAGACAAACTTCTTTCAGAGGTTCGCAGTGGTAGAATGTGAGGGAATGGACCAAAGTTGCAACAGAGGAAGTTCCAATGAAGTATTTGAAGAAACTTTTCACCATGATATCAGTCAAATACTGGAACAGGGGCCCAGAGAGGATGTGAAATGTTCATCCTCAGACATACTCAGATTTCAGATGTACAAGGCCCAGAGCAACCTGACTTGGTTGGCCCTGCTTTGAGAATAAGGTTGGACTAATTGTCTATATAAATTACTCTGTGATTCTATGAAATAGCACCTTATACACATATACACTGTGCACGCACACACACACACACACACACACTAGCTATCATTGTTGCTGTATCTGTCTGTGACTAGTTTTAAGATCTGCTGTTGTATCAGGGTAGTAATTGAGACCTTTTAATTTTTGTAAAACAAAGGACTCATAGGATTTTAGTTTTAGGAATCTGGCATTAATCTCTGCTGTATATAAAGTCCAACCTTTTCCACATTCATGGTGAGATCAATAGACCATGCAAAAATAGCTCAGCAAGCTTACAGACAGTAATAAATAAGACTACCAGAGAAGTTCAAAACTCTAATGTCTCTACTCAAACACCTGGATTTTATGCTGCTCTGTATTGGTCCAGGCCCTCAGAACAAGGAGTGAAATAAGTCTAACTCTTTTTTAAAAGTGGAATAGGTTTTACTTTTTGTATACTCAGGTTATGGTAACCAGGAAGGACAAGAGAGAATGGTGTGGTTGTAACATTTAAGTTACTCTCCACTTAAATCCTTAATACCTCTTCCACTGACTTCAGCAAAGTATGGTAGCAAGTCATGTGACAGCAGAGAATCAAAACTTTTAACATTATTTTGTAACCCAAATCTCATAACTTTACATCAAATTACAAAGAGGACTTATGAGTAGCATCCATTTCTATTGCTCTTCATATGATTTGATTTTGAAATTTGCAGAAATTCTTCTAAAGTTCTCTCTTTCTTCCTTCCTTTCCTCTCTTTTTCCTTCCTTTTCCTCTTCCCTCACACCCTTTCTTTGAACAGCAAATCCTTGTCCTGTGCCTTTCATAATCCCAGAGAATGCCCTTCTCTCCGAGGTGGATTTTTATGTTGGGCAGAATGTATCCATCAGGTGCAGGGAAGGCTACCAGCTGAAAGGGCAGTCTGTGATCACCTGTAACGCTGATGAGACGTGGACTCCAACAACAGCTAAGTGTGAAAGTAAGTACAGGAGGTACAGTTCTGCAGGGACCTGGTCCATTTCCCTGGGGCTGGTGACAGCATCTATATCACACAGGAGCATAACAGCACAGATGTGTTAGCGGAGCTCTCTATCTAGATGCAGTAACCCAGGAGGAAGAGAGGTTTTATCTACAATTGTCTTATGGAGAGCTGGGTTGCTTTTAGAGACCCTGGCACATAAAAGCAACCAAAGAAGCGCTATAAAAGACTTATTTCTTCTTTCTAACAGAGGTATTTCAAGAAAAAGATCTAGAATATGTCTATGAATTGATGCCCCAAGTGCACTCTTGCTACTGTCTGCTAGGCTTTACTGTAACTTTCTTTTCAATTTACCTTTTGGAAGCACTGCAGATGGGTTTGATTGTTGTGTACCCTGAATATCCTGAGAATGATACCGGTGAGATTATGGTGAGACAAGGGCTGTAGGGAGAGGTAGTCTTTTATTGTATTTATTGACACTGATACAAGGCATCAAGTCCTTTTTCAGGCATATCTGAAAGCTTTGGGGCTTTTTGCAAGCAGTATTGACTGGTGCAGACAATGACATCACCTCACCCTGTAAACCCAGTCTCATATATATCTTAGGACCATCCGAAAGTTTCTGCTGTGTATGGTAGATACAGTCATTGCTGCATTACTTAAAACTGCTATTGCTGGTCTTCTCTGTGCTCGTTGGTGCTCACGTGGGAACATACAGGTTCACCCTGCACTGTGGAGAAGTCCTGCTTACTGCATTTTCATCGGAGGTGTCTCAGCTGAGTCCTATGGGCAAAGCACTGTGTCCAGAGTTGGAAACCATATCATGCAAGCATTGTAGCTCACCAGCCTCTGGGTGATTTCTTTTGTTTAGAGATATCTTGCGGGCCTCCAGCTCACATAGAGAATGCTCTCATCCGTGGTAGCTTGTATCAGTATGGAGACATGATTACGTATTCGTGCTACAGTGGTTACATGCTGGAGGGGCCCCTGCGGAGCATTTGCTTAGAAAATGGAACATGGACAACGCCACCTACCTGCAAAGGTAAGTATTTTTTTGAATGGAAGTATTTCTTAACTAGCCATAAGCATGGAGGTGTCATCCTAGCTGCAGCAGAAGAAACAAAAGCCAAATTCTTGCTGGTTTCAGTGCAGCTGTGATTTCACCCTGGGCATTTTAAGTGCAGGGTATTGCTTTGTTTCCAAGTGAAAGAGAGGTCTTCTCTAATTTTTCTCTGTAGTCCTTGCTAATCCTATGGTTTCTCTTCCTACAGTGTTGTATCCCACACCTCAGATCCTCTCTCCCACATCTTTTGTGAGAAAGTGACAGAACTAGTCATCTTGTTGACATGCTAGGCTGTTTCAAATAAGCAGTGCTAGCCATTTTTTTACAACCAAAGATCAAGCACTGAAGAAAACAAACGAAAGAGGTTGAATGAATGCTTAGCCTCTCACTCTGTTTAGAGCTTGGCAGCTCCTGAAAACTCTTTTGCAATAAGGTACTTAAGGATAGGTTGATACAGCTCACTAAATAGTGCACACTAAGTACTGCAAAAAAAATTGTGATTTTAACAAAATAAGAAGTACAACATCTTACCTTTCCACCCTTGACATACCAGCAGGAAGATGTCACTTTTTGGTATGTTGAGCTAAAAAAAAACTTTACTTCTTTAAATTACAGAATTAACTCTTTCACGCAGAAGATTCATATAAATAATCAATTTTGAACAGAAAATGTGAGAAAGCAACACAAAACATAGATGACTAACTAAACAGTTAAAAACAGATATAACCATATTCAAGCGCTAACTGAAAACAAAGGGTAAGGCATAGCAAAAGGGTTCCAAGGTAACAGAGCTTTCATGGAAGAGACCTTGCCATCTTCCATTTCCCCATCAGAAGCTTGACTAGCCCTCCTGCCGCCAGATCGCTATACAGCTGTGTGAGTTAGCTGCATCCTGAAATCTTATCTCACATGGTGTAACAGCCACCATAGTACAAACTGATCCTTAGGTGTTCTGTACAGAAATGTGAGCATTAGAAGCAAAATCCTTAGGGCACTTCAGTGGCCAGTCATAAGCAGTCACGTTCCCAAAGCTCGAGAACTCCCACAGAAGATAGGTGCCAGAACACTGATCTGGGAACATCAGAGCTGTAATCGAAGTTGTCAGGTTTGCCTCTGCTCTTGCAAGTGTCTCAGCAACCCGTGTCTAAAAGTGAAGCAACAGTACTTCCTCCCTCCATTTCCATCTTTCTGTTTAGATCAGAAACCCTTTGGAGTTGGAGGTTTCTGTGCGGTGCTTACCCTGAATAATCAGGGTCCCTTCAGTAATGTTTTTTTTGTTGTTGAATTCTGCCACCAAAACATGAATGTTAAGACCTACATAATCTGAGCTGCCCTACTGTGTGAAAGCAGGCACTCTGTTATAATTCCAGGTGCAATAGTTAAAATTGCCTTGCCTAAAAGTCACGGATCAGGAGATCATTTTTAAGGAGGTCCAGAGCCAGAGAAGTGGACTTGTAACTTCTGAACATTTCAGGAATAGAGAAGCTGCTTCTGAAAACCATGTTTTTCCTAGTAATGTGTTCATGACCTGGCATTGCCCTGAAGAGTATGCTGTCAAGCAGCCAAGCAGAGGAGATTTATGGTAAAAGCACCTGAGTTATTTCAGATTTCAAGAGGTATCCAAAAGTCCTTTTGGAAATTTACACCCACAAACTATCGAGTCATTTCTGAGAAGCTTGCCAAGTATTTTATTATTTCTTTCTAAGCTTTGGTTCGCTACAGAATTCAAGGGATCTCAGCACAATAGCTACCCTACCTAAGCTAGATATTTATTAGCAAGATTTTTTAAAATTATCTCCAGATTGTAACACTGTAGATTCTTCAACTGCCTCCTTTATATCATCAATTTAACCTTTTATTCTTATTTACTATTTATTAGTTACACAGAACACTACCTTATGCCAAGGGCTCTAGTCTTCTGCTAAAAGAGGTTCCTGCCATTGGTGGCTAACAAACTGGAAGGGATGATAGGCAAAAAAATTGTCAAACATCCTGTTTCCAACAGCACTGAATTCTTGGGACTATTCAGAGGAATAAGTGTTGGGATTAATTATTTTGAAATAGAAAGTGATGAGGTGGACAGATGATCGGGGGTAGTACAAGAAAACAAAGTGGGAAAACCTGCCTTTTGATATATTAAGGGAGAAAAATAACAATTTCCACCTTCTTTTCACCTAAAAGGGGAACTAAAAAGGACCAAAGATGCTCCTGAGAGGACTGATGTGTTTTCATGACACATGTCAAAATAATCTTTCAGAACTGCCTTATAATTCATTTGAGGGATTTGCCTAACAAAAGGCCTACAGGACCCAAGCCTTTGTGGTCTACATCAGAAGCAACATGAAAGTACTCTTTGCAATGACTCATCCTGCATTTCTTCTCTTTGGCTCTGTGAGTTGATTATTAATGTGTCCTAAGCCTGCTTGAAACATTCTGGCCTGGTTGAACAGGTTAGTTAACGTAAATATTGTAATTAAGAAGCAGACTTTGTTGGCTTCTATGGGAGAGCTATAACCACAGCTGCACTTGCCTGAATCACTACTAGCTAAAGATTGCAGGCCAGATTCTGATCTGAGTTTCAGGGGTGAGAAGTATTAGGCTGGATCTTCCAAACATAAACACCTGTGGGACTCAGCAGACTTCACAGATTCACACAGCTTGTCTACCTCCTGTCTTTCCTCTCTGAAGTACTCTAAAATCTGTGTCATGTATTTACTTTCTGCCTGCATTTTGTTGACTGGGAGAGGTCTTCTATCATGAAGCTGCTAACCAAAAAGTTGGTACCCTGCTAGCAAACAAGCATTCTGAGGGGCAGCAGAGGCATCAGGAAATCGTTCACTTGTTACTACAGAAAAGCTTTTTAGCAGAGTTGAGAACAGATAACAGGAATCTTTTTTTATCTCTTCTTACCCATATTTGTCTTGCAGCAGTGTAACACTTCTGTGTCCTTGGAGATAACTATCAGGCAGGGATTTATAAAGTGGGGAGTCTCAAAGATTAAGATTGATACTGTGGATGTGAGATCTGCTACCAGAAACTGAAGTTGCAATTAATGATTCCATTCTTTCTCTGGCAGATCGGGACTGCATTTCTCCTGCTTTCACCATAGCAAAAAAAGAGAATGAGATCCCAACTTAACTTCCTGCTCCAAGCCTTTCTCTACTCTTGTCTGCTGAGTGAATAACAATCCTTGCAGCTACAGGCACACAGAGTCTCTCCCTGTGTAAACTGGTGTATGACAAGTGCTCACCTAGGGATGGTACTGTCTTACTTTTTCAGAGTTTAACAACCAGGGGGCCTGGACAGAAATCCAGGAAAAGCATACCTCTGACTGAGATCCTGACTTGCTGAGCGTGATGGAGTTGCCATCCAAAGCAACTTCTGTAACTCATGAAATATCCACATCTTCTCCATCAACAGCATGAGAGAGGATAAATTCCAGAAAGCATTTGGGGGGGGCTTTGAGTTGAACTTGGCTTTTAATTTATATACAAGCCTTTTACTTACCATACTATTATACATTCATGGAATATCTTTTCAGTGGTATGGATCACAGACACTTTCAAAACTTCAGATGGTTTTTGATTCAACTTTCATAATTTTTCATTGCACAACAGAAATCTATTTGGCACACTATTCCACTTTAGTCAACACCTAGAGACAAATTGTCTGTGTATTCTGAGGTATCTTTACAACAAAAATTGTTCCAAATACCTGTTAAAATATCTCAACTTCTGTGAACCTGCCAGGGCATAACGTCTCTTCCTAATCTCATTATCAGCTGACATTTGATGGGAAGGTTCTTGAGTTTCAAAAAAAAAGACAAAAGCTTTGGCCTCCTTTCAATGGACTGCAAGCTGTAACTTGCAGCTTGGCATGGTATAGTTGCAAGAGTGACTCAAGTTCGGCTCTGTCAGTAAAAGATTTGCATTCTTTCCAGTGTGGAGGTCAGGTCTGAACCAGTGTGCTAAACCACTGTTTGTATTTAATATTAACATTGAATAAGATCTGAAATACTTTCAAAGCCTAAACACATCTTTTGCTCAGCTAGTAACTAATTAAAGATAGGATGCAATTAACAGTTCAGACTGAGTTTCCTGAGGTTACTCTGTGTTCATAACTACCACTAATTAGGAGTTTTGTCTGATTACTTATTTGTTCTGTAGTACCATCTAAAGCCACATTTTTTGATCTTATGTATATAGCATGTACATGAACACGAGAGGAATTGTACTTGCTCCAATGATCTTTAAGTCTAATATGTTTGTATTTAGCTTGCCACCCAGTTTTGTAAAGTAGTCCTGGTTTCCCTGGATGAAGTAGCCAAGATACAGTACAATGTCATACAAAAGATGATGAAGTCCAAAGTCTGTTGAGTTCAGGCAACTTACTAGGGTAGTGTGATAGAGCCCACTTCAAATTCCTCACTTTTATGATCAAGTATTTATTAACAGGTATGTGAGCCACAGAGCACCAGTCAGCAAGAATGCTAAATGAGGTTTATAATCATACTTCTGGTTCTACAGCTAAACAGTGTGCCACTGTTTCCTTGTAGGGCATCTAGTACTTTACTTGTAGGGCATGTACTGCATCCTTGTAGGGCACTCGTCATTACTCTGGATGATAGTGCAATAAAAATTCCTTGTGCTACCACACTGTTCTATCTTACTTTCAACAAACCCTATGTTATGCCAGACAGCATTATCTTGGTGTTTCATACTGAGGTTAGAAGCAAGCGTGATATTATCAAGAAGAGGAAAAAAGTGGGTAATAGTTTTTGTTTGTGTGTTTGTTTTGAAAAAAAAAAAAAGAGTGGGAAAAAACAGATAAAGCACGGTGTCAACCTTGAAACATCATCCAGATAATTTACCAGAGCATCCTAAAAACTTATTATTTTTCATTCTTGCCATTGTTCAAGGATATTTTTTGGTTGTCTTAACGGTTCACTGCAAATAAAGAGGAAGGTATTACGTGTGCTTCCGTCCGTGCTCTTGATCACCATACCTAGTCACATGCACGCAGCTAGAAAATGATGTAGCCCTTGAAATCAAAACCAAGTTAAGTTTCTGAACTTCGCTATCTTTGTTTGTCCTACATGAAACCTTACAACTGCAAAAATCTGTTTAAGATGCTGAATTACTAATTTTCTAATTAACTTTCTTGAGATGGTCATGAAATTGTTCTGTTTTCAGCTGTCTGTCGGTTCCCGTGTCAGAATGGTGGAGTCTGTGAGCGACCAAATGCCTGCTCATGCCCAGATGGCTGGATGGGTCGTCTCTGTGAAGAACGTATGTATATCACCCCTAAGTGTAATTTTCAAGGCTGATGTAGGTAAGACAAGTGAACTTACTGCAGTGAGCTGAGTGGGAAAATTAAAGGCATAAGAGCCAAAAACATAAAAATCATAACTTCATTCTGCTTGAGAAATTAAAGAGAACAGAAATGACTAAGCAGTTGATAGTTTCTAGGCAAACAGCCATCCTCTGACACCTCCAAACAAAGCACTTTCTTAATATTGATGGTATTTCCTTTGCGGGTGTTTTTTCACCATGGTTGAAGAACATCCTGTTTCACTTCTCCAAAGTGTGTTTCTAACAGCAAGACATGATAGTTTTCGGGAAAGACTAGGAGTTAGAATGGTAGAGGTGTGAGTGTTCTTCTGATGGCTAGACTTGTTTCTTGTCTTCCTTTTTTATCAGTCTGTGGTTATCAGCCTGATCAATTCATGCTCAGATGAAACAGCGGTGGCACCTTTTCCATCCTGTCCTTCCTGACCTGTGTTCTTCTACCCCACAAATGCTGGGCTGGCTTTTCCTGGCCTGGACCTCTGTGTAATTAGAGAACTGGATCTGTTCTGGTGAGAACAGCCAAATCTGACTTTTGGGTCCATTAGAAATTCTCCAAGTGGCACTGGAGACACGAGGTTTTGCCATATTTCCCATTTCGTTGGCAGTGGTCTTAGCACAAGGAATTGGTGAGATCATGCCCCTTCATGTTAGCCAAACATGCAAACTCAGCCCTGTATGTTTGACATTTTCAGTAAGAGGGAGGTTGAGCCCTGTGCCTGGCAGAATTGTGTTTGGTATGCCACAATTGATTTCCTTACCTTAACATTAGTAACGATACTTAATGCATTCTTCAGGACCAGAAGACAAATTTTATGCCCCCAGACGTTTTGATCTGTCATACCAGTTCGGACCCTGTTTTCCTGTATAGGGAAAACGAACAGACAGCTGACTAGCTATATTACAGCTCATGCGGACACAAGCAATAGCCCTTTTTTTTTTTTTCTTTACTTTGACATAGGTAGTGAGAAGAGGGGAAAAGGCTTCCCACAATTGGTTAGTGCCGCCTTAATTTTGCAGTGTTGCTTGTCAAGCAAGGTACACCAGCGAACAGAAGAGATAGGTTCAATCTTTGGTGCTGAGGGCCTGTTGTGGAAGACAAGGGGATTTTTAAGTGCTAGCATTGAGCACTGATCTGTCAGGGTCAGGCCATAGGTGAGGCCACAGAGTTCTGAAAGAATTCAGTCATTGCTACCACGTGGTACATTTCACAGATAACAAGACAGGTTCATCTTCCTGAGAAAGGCGTGACAACCTTGAAAAATGCGCAGAGCACTACTAATTTAATGATATAGACAAGAGTAAATCTTGGTGATATGGATTAGTGCTGTGAACTCCTGGAATGTCACTATTTCTTTCTTATCCAAGCTGACTGCACCTGCTCAGCTTGGTCTCTACTATGCAACAGAAGAGGAAGAAATTCTGCATCAGCCCTCTGCAGCCCCCACCCATCCTCCCAGAATAAAACTCACCTGGAAGTGCCTCGCATGGGTCCAAATTTGAGACCCAGCGCAACTCTTGCTTCTAGGAGAGCATGTTCACACAGGCATTCCGTTCAGTTAGGGTAGTGGAGATGGTAGTTTTATGAAGGTTCTTAAATCACAAACAGTTTGCACATTGCACCACTTTGCAGATTTGCTCACTGGCACAGCATAGGTTGATTGGTCAGAGGCCATCAACTACTTGGTGTCATTCAGCAGTTCTCTGGTTTCTTTGTTCCCCAAAGCTTCCAGCCACAGTCAGCCTGTTCCACCCAAAATGCCTTGTATTGCTGAAGCTGTCTTTCACTGGGAGGCTTGTCATGTCACCTGTCTCAGCATGTTTTCCCCCAGACCAGTGCTTTCCTATGAGCAGTGTGTAGTTCCCTTGTTTTGGATGTTAGATTGTGGGACACTAGGGAACCCAGAAAAAATCCAGTTGCTTGTGATTAAAGCATGAACCAATTTTGCTAACCACCATCACAGAAGTGGACATTGTGTATGGATATTGCAGGTGAGAAACAAGCAAACAGGCCTTGCTCCTTTCCAGTGAGCACAGAGCCTACACGCATCTCAAGGACACTAGTGATTGCTTCAGTCTGTCCATTGTTTGTCACCATTCCTTCTCTTTTCTGGCCACCAAGCCAGTGGTAGTTGCTGCACATGCCTTGTGGGCAGATCGCACTCAGCTCTACTGATGCTGTGTACAAACACCTTGAGGGGCGGTAGAGTTTCTAATTAAAAGTAAGTTTTTTTATACACCTTCCTCTTCATTTGCAGAGATTATTATTTTTACTGGTTCTCTTCCCTTTTCCTTAGCAATATGCATTCTGCCATGTCTTAACGGAGGTCGCTGTGTGGCTCCTTACCAGTGTGACTGCCCTTCTGGATGGACTGGATCACGGTGCCATATGGGTAAAACTCCTTTTACCTGCATTTTTTTCTCACTTCTTGTGACTCCACTGTCAACACATAGCACAGTTCACTAAAGACTCTCTAGCAACTACCAAGCTTCTCACAGGAAAACCCAGCCCTACAATAATATTCCCTGAGCGTTTGCTGTCCCAACCTGCAAACTATTTTCAGAGTAGTCCCTGATGCATCTTAACAATCCTCAGAGAAACTTGCTTCCAGAAAGGACAAACAGCATTCAGAAGAGGGCTGTCTGCAAAAAGCAGTACAGTGGAGAGAGGATTTCCAAGGAGAAGAATAAAACTAGACTGTCCATTCCAAAAAGAGTTAGAATTTCATTTTCAGCTTCAACATGTGCAGTATATGAGCTGCATAAAAGAGCCAGTACATTGTTTTATGTACTCACTCATTATTGTATGTATTTCACCATTAAACTGAGAAGGAAGTTGCAGGTTCTGCTATGTTTTTCAATACATAGCTCTCTGCTGTGAGGGATTCCCACTTGGTGCCTGAGTGCAAAGATAATAGAGATGACAAAGCAAAGCAAGGATGTTTTTAAGGATGGTTGAGTTTAATGGGTACATGGATGGCTTAGGTATCATCTGAGTACTCTGAACAAACAATGTACATAATGGATCTGTTACTTGTACCTGAGTTTCAATGGCATGTAGCACACCAAGGTAGTTAGGCACCAGACTTGTGTCCTGGCAAGTCAGTTTGTGTTAGGTGAAGCTGGTTTACAATTAGGGGTAATATCCACAACAAGTCTGAACAAAAGGCAGCTTTTTAAAGTCTTGTCCCTATGGCAATGGCCAATAAAACTCATGGCGACTGGGCGATCATTGAAATGTCATTCAATCATTACTGAATCTCAATCATTAATAAATTTTAACTATGTTTTTAATTATTATAGCATTTGTTCACTGTATTTCTGTTGTTCAGGTGAACCTTAACTGCATGTTAACAGGGCCTTAACATGAAAGCCAGGCTTTGCCTTCCTGCAGGTCTTTCGAGTGGTTAATGGGGTGAACTGCATGAAGAATGCATGCTGTTAATGAATGTGCATTTTACTTGCTTAACTGTTAAGAACAGTGAGTCTGCGGGGTGAACTGTGTACACTGCAAACCCAACCATCCTTCACCAAATCAAAATTTCAGAGTGACCATTTTAACTCAGAACTGCTGTTTTTTGAAGGGACACTTGCCTAGCATATAATGCAGTATTTCATCTAGTATTTCACAAACTTTGCAGCTGTAACAGCATAGGTATTTGAAGAGAACAGATGGCTTTTTTAGTTCTGGCCAGCAATTCAAGTCTGTTCAGGCTGGCTTGCTTTTCAGCAGCTCAAGAAAAAAAATATAGTGGACATCTGCATCTGTGCGAAAATCCATTCAACAAAGTACATAGGCACCGTTTTTGAAGTTACTAAACCAATTCTTGTTTTACTTCCTGGTTGTGACATTTTGCCATAACAGAGCAAAGTGAAATGAGAAATATTTGGATTAACTGCCGGTCTCACAGGAATAATTATGCATATGAAGTGAGAGGTAAAGATGTTTCATTCATATGTTTCATTCCAGAATCAGAAGTCATTTTCAACATGACAAACCTGGCACAATTAATTGCACAGGGATGCTCCATCTCTATAACCTCCTGCCATTGTTTGTTTGTGTTTTAACCCAGAGGAATCACAGTAGAGTATTTCCATCTCCTTTACACATTCCTGTGATTACTCATTTCTGTTTCCTGTAATTCCATTTTAATCAACGTTTCCAGTGAAACATATTACTGGCAAAAATACTAACCAAAGTTGGTCTTCCCTGGTGTCTTTATGTCTACCCTCTTAATGTAGCATTATCTGCTTAAAAGACTCCGTGTTTTTCAACGTCCCAGTGTTATAAATGTTTATGTTTGAAGGAGCTCATTGAGTGAGTCTCTGAATCTGTTCTGTAAATTGTGTGGTGCTTTATCTCCCAGTCTCAAAATTGATAAGAAGACTTGAAGCTTTGACTTTTTCTGTTTGGTTACCTGATATCCTTGGGTTTGGCTGTCACACAAAAGCAGGTGCAGCTGTTTCCCAGCCGACCCAGCACTACTGTATGAGGCAGGCTAGTGTTTGTTCTCCAGTTCAAGTGCCCTGTACCGCTTAGTCACACATCTTAGGGATACCCAGTGTCTTTCAAGAACTTGCTGTCATTCTCTGCTTACTTTCCTTGTCTCCATATAGGTGCCATTGTGCAAAGTCTTACTCCTTGCCTGCTGTTGATGTGTAAATGGCTTTTTCACCTTTAATTCTCTGTTTGTTCTGTCTCTTTCTAGACTTTTTACCACATCTGGTTTCTGCTTGTCCTGGCTGCTGTTCAGCCATCACATTCCTTTCAAATAAACATCTATGTTTTCTTCCTAGAAATGAGGCCTATTCTTCTGTTGATCTTATGACTTTTCTAATTCCTCCCTCTGCTTCCACTTGGATTCCTTTTCTGCCTCAATCTAGGACAAAAAGCACAGAATTTTTAAGGCAACATAAAATAATGTACTGGCTCTGTCATGCAGCTCATACACTGCAGAAGACATCAGAAGCAGTAGAGAGGTTCGAATCACATTCAGCAGAGATGAGCCTCTAAGACTGCCCTTTCCAGAGCAAACCATCTTTTACAAGAAACCCAAAGCTGACATTTAACGTTGTAGTTTTGAGAGCAGTGTGTTTGTAACAGAACAACGCAGGCTGGATTTTCATTGTGCCATTCCTTAACAGCTTGGTGTTGGCATTCTCATTAACACAATCTGTGTGTACATTTGTATGCAGCTGTTTGCCAGTCACCTTGTTTAAATGGTGGGAAGTGCATACGACCAAATCGATGTTATTGTCCCTCATCATGGACTGGACATGATTGCTCTAGGTAAGTGTTGCTGACTGCTCTCCCATGGCTAGGCTGTATAGCTCTTACTGAACAGTAATTCTGAAGAACTGCAGTTAATTTTGCAGAAGAGCATCTCTAGATCCTGTAAATCAGTGGTCACTGGACGACTCATCATTTTTGGGCAATCTGGAATGACCTTAGAGAGTACTCTGCCAAATGGTTGCCAAACATATAGAAATCCCAGGAAATGGCTCATTTATGTGTGAGCAAACAGGCAAGCCTGCAAGGTTTAGCCTTAGTGTTAATGCTGTAAATGGAGGTGTTTGTTGTGATGTAATACAGGATGTTCTTCAGGAAAGTTGGGTGGCCTACTCTGTGCAAGCGTTCGTTTTGAACTGTATATACCTCAGCTGGGTCCAGGTTCAAGACTAGGGTCATGCAACAGATGTTGTAAATCATAATTCTTCTTCCATTTAGTGTTGGGTGGTGTCATTATTTAGAGTAAAATACGGTGCCTCTGCATGAAGTCCCAGTTCAGATTGCCTCACAGTGCCACCCCTGTGTCAGGAGCCCCAAGGACTGGGCATAGATCTTGTTCACGTATCCTCTCTTTTACAGAGTTTTACCAGTGCTTGTGTTTTGGTTTGCTGATTCATGTCTAACAGGGCCAATAGCGGAGAAGGTTTTCAAATCAGTGATTGCCATCACAATGCAAGGCAGCATTTAAAAGTCTTAATTGTAGCTTTGTTTATTAAAGATAACTTGTGAATTTTGAGTGTTCAGCTCCAGGGGAGTCTGAGCAGGACCCAGTTTATCTTTGGAAAGCTACTGTGTTTCATGCTGCCATTAACAGCCATTTACAGCCCTGAAAATGGAAGGCAGGTGGAATTGCGATGATGTTGTGGTCAGGAATCAGATACAATAACACAACATGCAGCATGAGTTCTCCTACTCCCTGCGTGGAATATTAATGAGGGCCATGAAACACATACCAGCAAAAATATTTGTACCTGAACTCCTCACCACAGTCTGCAAACTTCAGACTCTTACTGACACAGACTCCTACTGAATGCATTGGTCATTGTCCTGGAGAGCTAAACAAACACTAATTTTTTTATTCTTCTTTCTGGGCAGATAGAGACAGATTCCTGTCTGTCTCTCTGATATGCCATTCATCTTAAAGCTCCATAAAAGGTGCCCATTTCAGAAATTATGTTGTCCAAAATGAATAGTTTTAATTTGTGCTTATATATAGCTAAGTGAAGCAGCTTAAATTTACTGCTAACACAGTATCTGGCTGTAGACTGAAAGTTACACATCTGAAGTCTGGTAATATTTACACTTAGGATATGAAGCAGAGAAGCCCAAATCCACTGGATTTATCAGCCAAAAATTCTGGAGTTTATCTCTGAGGCTAAGCAGAATTTCAGGCTATGACCAAACCAGACTCTTCTTTGTTTGTTTTGCCGAGGGGGGTTGTTTTGGGGTTGTTTTCTTTTTTTTTTTTTTTGTCCAGGTCCACAGCTACATGTGGCGTTGGAAAGTCTGAGAAAAGGTGGACCATGGGCCCTGTAGGCTTGTAGTCCAGTAGCTCATCCCTTCAAGGGTTGTTTGAGAGGAGACTTCCCACACAGGACTGGAGGGGCTGAGGGGAGATGACAGAAGCGGGCAGTGAGATCTGTTTGGTATTTTGTTAAACATTGGCCTCACCCCTGGTGGCTCTTTACAGGGTTTGATACTGTGCTGAGGACTCAAAAACTATACAGGCAGAACAGGAGTAAGTGCCATGATAGCAAAGACTCGCTGTTGCAGGTTAACTAGGTGTGATTTATAAGGGGAAGTTGAAAGGGCCAAAAGCTTTTATCAGCATGCAGGACTAGATTAGATCCAAGCCACTCTGTGATGAATCATGGTTTACATTAGGCATCATCTCTCTCACTCGATATGCTGGCTTGAGCTGCAGCCCTCTAATCCCTGGTGTAGTTTCAGACAACTTCACCACATGCCTCACTGTTGATCTTGCTCTGTATGTTCACCACAGCACTGATTTTATTTTTTGTTTTGTTTTGTTTTAACACAGGAAACGGAAGGCTGGATTCTATCCCTTTTAACAGCAGAGCAGCAGTTTTACACTCAGAAACCTTTCTTCAGCCTGGGCACCAGGGCTTGGAATCTAATGCATTGTAAATCACATCCATTGCTTCCCATCCCCCAGCTCCCTTGTTCTGTATTTTATTTTGTGATATATTTTTTCTATACCTTTCCATTTTAAAAGAAATCCTCTGTATTTTCCATTTACAAAAGTATTATCAAATATATGCTGCTACACACACACCATACACACATACACATACAAAAGTAAAGATTCCTACCGTCCACTGAGGAAGTAGTTGTGTACGGTGAAGTCCCTCCCATTTCTTACACACAGTAAGCTAATTAAAACGTACTATACTGCCAACCATGATTAAACAGAATGTGGCAATTCTGCCTATCATCTGCCAAAGCATACTGAAATCCAGCAATTCAATAGTAAAGAATAGTTACGTAAGGCTAACTGAGCTGCTGAACTTCGCATTGGGCCTGTTTCTGAACTCATGTCGATGTAAATTAGAAGTATATCTGATAAAGTCCATATTGTAACCAGAGTTTCTGGTAGACATAAGAAGATTCTTTAATGTTCATTTTGTGACACTAATTCATTGGACAGTGACTTAATGGAAGGCATGGACATGAATTTTGCCTGAGATTTGTTGGTAAAATAGTCAAAAATATAAACAAGATGAGAGAACAACATGTCATTTGGAGAAAGACGGCCAATGTCTAGGCAACAACAGCCTCTGGGGCTTTTTGACTTACAGGCAGTTCAGGTTTCACTCTAAGGCTGGATAATCCAGGATGCAGCAGTGGGCAGCAGTCAGACCACTGAAACTGATGCTTCCCACTTGCAATGGGACTCACCACCACCCGCCTGTAACCAGCATCCCTTTCCTGTGTAAATTACGAAATACATGTCTAGCAACTGTCTGCCAGGTGAATGCTTTTGATACATGGGTTTTGATTCCCGAATTTTGACTGGCCCTGGAGTAGGGAGAGAAGGCACCAGTTGTGTTTACAGGTGAAACTTTGCTATTTGCTTACAGAAAGGTGGTATTTATGTTATGCAGAATCCTCAGAGAACTGGAAAAGGCCTCTCTTGAATACACACACAGGCAGAAATGCCTGGCTGAGAAAGAAATCCTGAGAGCTCACATGCTGTCAGATTTCTCTTTTGCACATTGTTGATCCCATTGCATGTGAGAATAACACATACTTGAGTGCCATCGTTAAGTCATGCTCTAATGCACCAAGACACTAAGATTTACCTGTGGTTAAGCGGTGTGGTGAAATTATAAGGTGGAAATCACAAACATGTGTTGAGGTCAAATGTTTGCTAATTATCATCAGATAGCAAAAAGTCTGATCTATGAAAGAAGATGTTAGAGTGAGAACCTGAGAACCATTCATCAGAAGCTCCATTTTCCCCAGTAATAATAAAAAAGCATGACTGGCAGCCAACACTAGGAAAGAAGGAGGAATAAATTTTACTCTCTGCAGCATTACTGCTTAGCTAACCCTCTGGATTATGAGTGTGCACACCCTGCCCCACCCTTTCCCCCTTTATAAATTTACCTTCCTTTTATGAATGCATGAGAGAAATGTGATATGACACAAAAATGAGCTAATAGTTACGGGACTATGGCACTAGTAAATACTGACACATAACTGATGGCTGTTAACCCAAGACCAAAAATGGGGATGAAACAAGTGAAGCTGTGAGCCAGGAAGACCTTTCAGCCAGCTGGAAGAAAAGCAAGTAGGTAAAGAATAGGAGTTGTTAAGGGACGAGCCGAATTTGAATGCAGGTTCCTTCCCACTGGGAGCTGCAACCAGCTGAAGAGTTGTTGCTTCGGCGCCTGCAAACTTCTTTTAACGGATTCTGCTAACGCATAGCAACAATCTTCTGGCTCCCAACTCCACGGCCATCAGTGTTTACAAGTTTGATTCAAGGTAGTGTTCAGTAAATAATATCCATGTTTTGACCCATAGTCGCCACCATGTGTAGGCACTTTGTTCTTTGACCTCCCTGCTGCTGTAAACAGTGGATGAATGGGCGCTGCAGTGAGCAGCATGGGATATCTCAAGGGAGAAAGTGCATTGGCGCGAAAAGTAGATCTTTATTTATATGTCACTCTCATGTTTTAAAGAGTAAATGGTCCCGTTTTCAGTGTGCTTCTTTGGTATATGCCCTCACTGCCCTGGTGATCTCCAAAGCAAAACAGCTGTGGTTGGGAAAGTGCTTAGAGCTGGTGGGACATGGCTGGAGACTTCGGGGCTGAGGGTTGGCTTTTAGCACTGCAGCTTCACACTAGTGACTAGTACATGGAGTTTGGGGATATACTCAGTCAATACGTTTCATAAGCTGATGTGGTGGTAGGACAGAGTAGCTGAAACTATAGGCTGTTATGTTAGTGCTGTTGATGATGCTTTGATACTTGCTGGAACATTTTCCCTTCCCTGTTCTGTGCTGTATTGTCATTTATGTCACTGCTTGTTGTGTGTTTTAGACGACTTCTGTGTGATGCACTTTACACTGTAAATAAAGTTGCACCCTGTTTAGTACCCGTATAGAGGCAGCCTTGCATTTTTTTCATAACACCTAGCAACAAGAATGTCTGCCTGCCCTTTTGGACCTGCTGTTAGGTTGTGAGTATTAGGGAAATAGAGCTCCACGCAGGGGAAAAGACAAAATAATTGCCGGTAATCTTAGATGGGTGTGCTGGATTATTCCAGATCCTCAGATAAAGATGGAGTTAGCACTTATTTTCTTCAGATCCCTTCTGCTGATAGAGTGCATTTTGAAACCCATAGGGGCCAAACTTACCCTTGGCATAAGCGGATGCATTAAAACCTGCTTCACTCACTGCTTACTCCAGATGGAGATTCAGCTCATTTCACTCTGCACTGGTAGTGGAATTTTTAAAGCTATGGAGACTTCTCTACTCAGAGACGATAGGGGTAAAAAATGTACTGTAACAGAAAGAAAACTTCACAACTCAAACACTGCTCCTCCAAACAAGGAGCATATATGACATAGCAGTCAAAAGATTCAGGGTGTGGGGCTTTTTCAGGTAATGTTAGTAAGCCTTTCAGTGTTTTGATACATAGCCGTAAGTAGTTTTGGCACTTCGAAGTGCCAAAAGTAGTGTTTCAAAGCCTCCTCCTAAGCCACCAGCCCAGAAGTGGCATGAGGTTACAGAGTGCTGCTAATGAAGCCCTGAAATTTGATGTGCATCTGACAGAAAAGAGGCAAATTTACATACAACGATAATCTTCCAAATACTGCTAATAGTCCTGAGTGGGAACAGCTGGGCTGCCGTTGCACATGGACTCTCAAGTTGTGCGTGCTGTAGAAACCTAGAGCACAGCTCTACTTAGAGGGAAGAGTGGTAAGAGCGGGGCTCATTCCCTGCCACGAAAATCAAACGAGCTAAAAAGCTGAAGGGAGTCTGCTGGCAGTTGTGTCCTTCTGCTCTAGGAAGTGCCGTGGGAAAGGCGCCAGTGTCACCTCTGGTCTCGCGGAGGGCTGGTGCTGCTGTGAGGAGCTGCGTTTTTACCCGAAGGCCGGTTCACGCAGCAGTCTCTTTCTCAGCTTGGTGCAGGAACAGTTTGTGCATCTCGGGCTTGTCTTGGAGTGGTTCGGATCCTCACCGCGGAAAGGATCCCTGCTGCTTTTACCGCACTGCAGATGCTTTTCTGGGAGGACGTGCCCTGACCACGCGTTCCCAGCAGCGAGGGAAAGGCGCTGCAGTACCCAGAGGCAGCTACGTGGAATACGCAGCGCCGTTATTGATCTCTTTCTCTGCAGTTATTTCCACTGGCACACGCGAAGCAGAGCACTTCTTCACTCATCCGTCCCATTTACCACAAGGTCCTCTCCCAGGGCTGCATTTCCATTACCCTTGCTTTCTGGGCTGACGTGTTGCAGGTGCCTGCCACCATCGCAGCACTTGCCACCTCTCCCAGCTGAGCTCGAAGCACTGTAAAAGATGCTGCTCTTCATGTGGTGATTGGTGTGGCTCTTTGGTGCAGGCTGGGCTTGTGGATGGACCAGTGTGACCACCTCGCCCCGCAAGAGGCACCGGGTGTGGCCCAGCGGAGAGGACACGGAGTTTTTCCCTGCCAGTGGCAGGCTGCGATACCACAGCCAAGCCACTTTGTCTTCCCATCTCATGGGAAAGACGAGCCCTTCTTTCTCCACCAAAGCACTGCAGATAAAAGCAAGTGAGATTTAAGCGTGATTATCATTATTAAGGGCAGGCCTCCTGCAAAGAGAGCCTTGAGGGGAACGTAAATGCCTTCAGACAAGGAGTGTTTTCCCATGGGGGAGCCAGAGGTGCTAGACATGAGACTGTATTTTTGGTGGCTGGATTAAAGCACAGGAAAGAACACAACCTTGCCGCCTTGTGAAAGGATGCGGTAACCTCAGGACAGCTTGTGTCGGCCACGCGTACACCTCACTTCTGCTCCGGTGCACCTACGCAGTTAGGAACGAGCCTGGTCACTGCGGGACTGCAACAACCAGCGAGAGCTGTGCCTGCCTGCAGGCGCGGGAGGGGGCTCGGTGCTGGGTGCCGGGTGCTCTGCCGCCCGCGGGGCGAGGGACAGGAGCCAGCTGCCCGGGCGGGTATTGCGAGGCCGGGTGTCTGGTTGGATTTTATTAAATAGCTGGGTTAGTGATCTGGGGTGAGGGACGAACAGCTCGTTAAATTAATCCTGCTGGTAATGAGCAGGGAGGTGCTGCAAGCAGCTGTGGGAACAAATTACATAAAGGGAGGGTAATCGTACTGAGGGGAAATGACGTGAAATTAAAGTCGGGAATGACAAGTGGGTGCTTCCTGAGCAAAAAAAAAAAACCTGAAACGAGCGTGCCCCTGGGGAGGGAGGCGCGAGGGCCTGCGGTGTCCCGGCCACTGCCACCCCCATGGGGCATGGGCTTCCAGCCTGGGGAGGGGTGGCACGGGCAGCGTCCTGGGCACGAGAGGACGTGTGCCAGCACCTGGAGAAAGCGGCCTCCAGCCTGGTGGTGCCCTCACGGAGTAGGGAGAGGAGCGAGGGCCAGGGCCCTGAGCTGCAGGTCCATAAGGAGAGATAAATGCAGCCCCCTGCAGGGGGGGCAGGCCCTGGCCATGGCACCCAGCACAGCACAGCTGGGAGAGCCGGGTCCCGCTGGGAGGGTGCAACCCGCGTGGCTCTTTAAGCCGCGGGTGCTCCCGGCTCATCCCCGGCAGGGCTACGTGAGCCGGGCACCGGCCTCTGTGCGGCCAAAGAGCGCATCTGAGGAGCCTCCGAGGGGAGACGCCGGGTGCAGCTGGGGGATGTCGGCAGAGCAGGACCGGAGGCACGTGGAGCAGACGGCCCCTCGCACCAAAACGCGGGTGTGCTCCTCGGGAGACCCTCAGGGAATAATGGCCTGGGCTGCACCACTCCAGCTAGCCCCAAACCAGGCACGGTGAAGCACCTCACCTGCTGTCTCCACCAGGTTTCCCACACCCCTGCTTTCAAGAGGCTGCTGCTGTTTCCTGGACTCTTCCAGGGTGTTAATGAAAAGAGGTGAAGGAGGGAAGGGAAGGAATGCAGACAGTCTGCCCGGGGATGCCTGACTCAGGCGGCACTGGCACTTCGGGAAGCATCAAGCACTTAAGCACGGAGGATTAGAAGCGGGAGCTGTGTCCCTCCACCTACATGTCCAGGGCCATCCATAACTGCACCTTGGGGCAACAGAGATAAAAGCAGACGGCAGGAGGGAGGTGCCAGCTTCCACGAGCGCTCTCCTTTTCTGTGTGCCGGTCCTGGGCTCCCAGTGTGACCCGGCACCAGTGGGCTACAGCCAGGGGGAGAACCTCTTGCAGGGCAGCGTTTGGCTCTGCTGCTGCCATCGGAGCGATGCAGGTCAGATCCTCTGCAGATGGGCTCCAGCTCGGCCTGGCTGCCGACCACAACCATGTGGAGTTAATTTCCATAGCAAGGCTTGCAGATACCGATGTTATCTACAAAGACAGGGAAACTACCGCCCAGGCACTGAGTACTCTGCCCCGCCGTGCACTAGAGACGGGGCAGTGCAGCCTGTGCTGGAGCTGGGGCTTCGCAGCACCGACGCCAGCCCGTCGGGCAGGGCTGGTGCCCAGCGGGGCTCCCAGAGGTGGGGCAGCGCAGCCTCAAAGGGTGACAGGGGACAATGCGGGAAACCCCGGGGGAACCACGTGGCTGATCATGCAGGAGGTCACCAGGGCCGTAAGTCAGCAGGGGGAAATGAAAAAGAGCAGTAACGGGTAAAAAGCTGACTCCCGGGCTGCGGGGGGGTTGGCTCCCAGCCCTGCTGTGCCCTTTTTGCAATCCGGGCTGGGCTCTCGGCCGCTCGCTCTTTGCAGAGCTCTGGAAAAGGCTCTGCTGCTGAAGAAGACCCCTGGCACAGCCTCCCCCCTCGCCTCCGTGCCCCAAGCCCCACGTGTGGAACACTCCGTCCTGTCCCCAAAAGCAGCAACAAAACCACTTTCCTGCTTCCCGCTGTTATGTTCTGCGGAGGTGGTGACAAGCACTTGCCCACGTGGCACACGCAGCCGGCACACTCACAGGGCACGGATGGCAGCCTCGCCTGGCGGCACGAGGGCTGTCCCGTGTCACCCGATGCCACCATCTCCCGGTCCCCGCAGTGGGAGGGAGGTTGCGAACGAAGCCCAGGCAGAAGCCACCTCGTGCCCTGAGCCGGAGGTCGGGGTGGGAGCTGGGTGGGGAACGGGAGCACAAAATACACATTCCCTGCCTTCCTCCTCGTGAGCGCACCTGCTCGCGGTGCTGGGGGGTGTCATTGTTCCTGTTTGCTTTAACCTTAATTGCACAGGAACAATTCGCCCACCTCGCCCACTGGAGCCCCACCAGCCCCAGGGGCCACCTGCCGGGCTGGGACACCCGGGGACGCGGCACCCAAGGGGCTTCTGGCGCTTGAAGCATCTCTGCAATGTGACCATAAACCATCAGTGCCGGATACAGCCAATGCACCGAGTCTGCACCCGCCTCCCAGCAATGTCATTTGGGCCGTGCTTCGGAGAGCCTCCCAGGGGACGTCGTGCAGAAAGCCTTGGCCACGCCAAGACAGAAAATGGACAGGAAGAGATTCCACTCTCTTAAAAAAACGCTTTTCCCTATGGAAGCTACACTTGTAACAAGCAGCAGCAAACCGGTCTCTTCTTGGCACGCGCGTGACCCCTGAAAAGTTTCTGAAGGGCTTTGCCCCTCCTGCAGGGGGACAAAGTTTGCCAGCGCGGGAGAAGCAGGTCAGGGCGGCAGCAGATGAGTGGGCTGCAAACAGCTCTGCGCGTCGCCCGATGAGGCTCCTCCGCAGCTTTTAGCTGAGCATCCGACTGCTGCTAGCGACAAAGCGTGACGCACCTGAAAAATAACCCAGTGCCTCATTGCAGCTCCTTGTCCCCATCGAGCTGCATTTTTTTCGGAGCAGCTCACCCTGGGGAGGAGGTGGCTTCGGAAGGCCAAGCGAGCTCCCCTCCTGCACCGCCTGGGGCCCTGGTCTCGGCGAGCTGCTGGTGTGGCCACCGACACGGCTCGCCCGCGCCCGAGGCTGCCGGCGGGGTCACCACAGCGCTCTGGGAGCATCCTTGCTGATGAAGGGGTTCTCCAAAAAAAAGGGGTTTTCCATGCGGCGTGCGCAGAGCCGGCTGCTTCGGCTGACAGCCATGAGCAGCATCCCCTCAGTGCACGGCAAGCCTCCACAGAGGACTGCGGATATTTGGGGGAAGCATTCAAAGCCTGCGGCGGGCACCAGCCAGGCAGCGTTTGCTGAGAGGCTGAGCAGCACCCAGAAAAACCACACGGACTTGTCCAAACCCAGTGACAAGGATTTAATACAAGTGACCGCACGGTCCTGGCTGGCCATTTCCCCAAAAACTCGTCGGTGGGACTTACGCTTCTTGTGAACCAGTCTGCCAGCAAAAGGCCTTGCTGAGCAGCGTGCCCAGAAGGAGCACATGTACTTGTCCAAAACCTGTTCAGCTATAAAATAACAGACTCAGAGATTCGGAGAACTTGTTTTTCCTCATATGAAGGCGCTGCCTTGCTGTGTTGTGCTCAGATAAGCAGGGCAAGGTGACCCAGGCTTACAAAGGAATTCAGCATTGAGGGATGAAGTGGTGTTACTGCAGTGGCTGGAAATATTCAGATAACTACATGAAAACATAGTGGTGATGTGGCTGTGGGTGATGGTGCCCTTTCTTGCACCATCAATTTTCTTTAGAGTTAGAAGAAAGCGAGCTTTGTACAAGAGAAGAGGAAGGGGCTGGCCTTTTTTTTATTATTTTATCTTTTAAGTAGCAAAACACCAAGAGCTGCTGCTGAAAGTGGACAACAGGAGGGAGGTGAGAAATACTCACCATGAGGGGTGTAACCTGGGGACCCACAGCAATCCCTGCAACTGCGAGGCTGCTCCTCCCGGCGCCGGCACGGTCACATCCTGACCTGGTGGGACACCCCCGCGCGTCCTGTCCCTGTCCGCAGCCGCTCCTGGCCACCGCTGGCACCAGGACATGCAGGTCGCTGGGCCTCTGTGCTGGCCCAGCCCGGCCGTTTCGGTGCCTGCACCTTGGGTACGGGGCTGCCGCGGGCTTCACATCACTCTTACGGCTTCCTTGTGGAACCTCCCCCCGCTTCTCAGCATCTTTCTAGGAGCTCCCAGAGATGGAGGAGCCAGAAACAGTTTTCTAGCAAAGTTAGCAGCGTGCCTGCTCCCTATTCCCTATTTTACATGGTTTGCGCACGCCTTCAGCAGCACTGATGGAAGGGGAAAATGAGCCTAACTTTTTCCAGTATGCGTTTTGTATTTTGCTTCAGAGACATCTACACTTCAAACAGACAGAGGGATGCAAGGACTGCACTCGGGAAAGAAAAGCATTTTGTTAATGCCCAGATACACGAGGCTGGCTTTCTGGGCTTCCGGTCAAAGGAGATTTCAGTGGTTTTGAAGCAGCCAAAACCAGGATGTGGGAAGGAAAGACCAGCCTTATCTCCCAACAGGTCTGCACTGTCCTGTGGGGGGTGAAGGCTCCTCATGTATCTCATCGTGCCACATTTACTGGCCCTGACCCGCAAGCTGGGTGGAGCGTAACAGAGAAAGCTCTGAATAATTTATTATTGACGCAGCAGGGGAGGAAGCAAATAGCAAACAGATTGTGATCAAGTACGCTTAAAAGGGAGAAGAAACATCTCAAGGCGGATGAGAAATGTTTTCTGATGCTAAATGATGGCAAGCTGTGACTGCTGAGAAAACTGGGCTTTGTTGTGTGGTGTTGCTCCTGGACGAAGTTCCCTGAGTGTGAGCATGGAGGTTTGTAGCACAGCTTCTCATTAAAGAACACGTCCCCAGGAAAATTGCTAAACAGGAAGAAAACGTAACACTGAGCTTGTTTTGCTGAGTCAGCATGATGCAAAGGTGCTTGGAAGGAGCAAACACCGACTTTTGAGTCACCTGATAAAATCACATACCTTGACTATCTCTTCACTCTGCTGATAGCGAATGGCTTCGATGAGCAAAATCCTCGGTAGCTGTGCTGATCTTTCCTCGTAACGCCCTTTGTTTGCACCTCCCCTGCTTTGTCGTGTGCCCCGCGCCATACCCGGGCGTGGGATGAACTCCTGCACACCTCCTCGCCGGGCTGCAGCCTTTCTGTTCCGGATGGGGACGGCGCTGGGGTGGCTTCGTGCCGCAGGTGACAACGTTTCACCGAGGCTCGTAGGAAGAACAGCGGTGGCCGTGGTGAGCACCAGGGCTGCATTGGCACGTACGGGTTTGTGTGCTCCTGTGTAGAACATGGAATGGCCAAGGTTGGAAGGGACCTCTGGAGGTCACCTGGTCCAAGCCCATGCGCAAGCACAGCCACCTACAGCAGGTTGCCCAGGATTGTGTCCAGGGGCCTTTTGAAGATCTCCAAGGAGAGAGACTAAAACAACCATCGTTAGGCTCATGTCACTAATGGGTGTTTTTCTGGCCCCACTTCAAAGTACAAAACCAGGCTCTCGGCAGAGCTCTTACAGCGGTGCCGAGTGGAGATGCCTTACGTGAGCCACATCCCTCCGGGAGGCTTGGCTGCACACCGTCTTTGTGCTGGAAGAGCAAAGGATGCAAAATGGGTTTTCAAATCTGGTGAAAAGGGGATAGGGGGAGAGCATGAACATTTCCAGAGAAATACCCACTGGTGCTTTTACACTTCACCAAAGGGCAGCAGAGAAGGAAGCGCAGGGGGCAAATGCTTTTTCCCCTCACTGCCCACCACCTTGCCTTGGGCCAGGAGGACCATGAGCAGCTCCTGTCCCTAGGAAGGGCTCAGGAGAGGGGTGTGCAGCCCCCGGGGGGCAGGTTTGGCCCTGGAGCCCTGGGAGGAGCCCCCGGGAGGAGCTCCCACCGCCTCCAATGCGTCTGGGCGCAGCGGTGCTCAGCCGGAGCTCCGAGCGCAGCTCCCGCGCGGCGGGCAGAGCGCTGACGGGTGCCGGCTTTTCGCCGCTGGCGGCGGCAGGTCCACTTATCCCATCGACTCCAGGAGCACCGGGTGGCACGACAGCCTGCAGTTCCGAAGTCAGTTTGGCTGCTGGGGATTTAATGCAGTTCCTGCTTCACATCCCTGGAGGTTACACCTAAGTTAGGTCCTACTTGGTAGAAATTATTTCTGATACAGACATACACAACAAGAGGGGGTTTTCAGCGTGCATTTGTAATATTTTTGCCAATCCTTTTCCCTTTTGCATAGTGGTAACAGAATGTACAGCAACTAAGCAGGCAATACTAACACACCAACAACAAAACACCAGCTTTTCCCGTGGTTTTCTCAGCAGCCTTTGCCTCCTGCCCTGTTCATACTGGAGGCCAGTCAGCGTGGATGAAGACCGGAGGTCCTGCTGGAGCCACCAGCTCTGTGCTGAGTCCAAGCCATGGGTGGCAGCCCAGAGCTGGGTGCTCTCAGCACCTTGATCTCTCCATTTTGGCTCCTTTACCAAATTTCCCCAGACCCCCCCAGCCTGCTGCCCACTGGCCTCACTGTTAAGAGGAGCAAGCCTCTGGGCCTGGGGATCACAAAACACAACGGCGACAAGCAGGGTGCATCTGCAAAGGCACGCGGGTGTTGATGCTTTGCCAAACTGTGTCCCAAAACCAGCATCCCAAACGCTGCCCTGCAACCATCATGCGTCCCAGCAGCTACGATGGTGGAGACCAGCACATGGTCCTGTGGTGCTGGGAATGGCTTTTGCTGGGAGATGGTGAGCAAAGCTGGGGAGCGACCATGGAAGAGGGCCAGGCTCTCCAGCGATGCTGGTGAGGAGTTCCCCATGGCCCCGGGCCTTTCACAGGATCACAGAATCATTTAGGTTGGAAGAGACCTCTAAGATCACCTAGTCCAACCTTTCCTCCCCCCTCCAAAAATAACCCACCTTGCCGCAGTGACAGCGACAAGCATGCCCACTGTCTGAGGATGCTGATGGAAACTGGGCCTTTATTCCAGCACTGACAGGAGCAGTAAGTCATTAATTTCAGCAAGAGCTTGGAGGACTCTAGCACTAATCTGCCTGTCTAGACCAGTGCAGCGTCTGGGAGCTGCTTCTCCTCAGTTGTTGCAGCACCTCTCACAAGTGTTGAAATTAGAGCATGGTATCAAAACCTCCGAATTTCCTTTCTCTGTGTTGCATCAACAGTTCTCATTATTTTCTGTCTGCAACTTTTTCTTCTCTCTTTTTGCGTCTCCAGCAGTTTCGGCGCTGCTGGGTTCCTATGCCCTACAGCAACTGGGAGGAAGGCAGAGATGTGACCGTGGCAGGAGAAAACACAAAGACAGTGCTGGAGGTGGGCCCTGTGACCTCCACCATGAGGTCCGCATTTCCAACCTTGATTTTGGGTTGAGTCTGAGTCATAGAACCATAGAATGTCCTGAGCTGGAAGGGACCCACGTGGATCCTCGAGTCCAACTCCTGGCTCCACACAGGACCACCCAAAAATCAGACCCTATGTCTGAGAGCGTTGTCCAAATGCTTCTTGAACTCCGGCAGGCCTGGTGCTGTGACCACTGCCCTGGGGAGCCTGTGCCAGTGCCCGACCACCTCTCGGTGAAGAACCTTTTCCTGACACCCAGCCTGACCCCCCTGTCACAGCTCCATGCCGTGCCCTCGGGTCCTGTCGCTGTCACCAGAGAGCAGAGATCAGCGCCTGCCCCCCCGCTCCCCTCGTGAGGAAGCTGCAGGCCGCCATGAGGCCTCCCCTCAGCCTCCTCTTCTCTGGGCTGAACAAACCAAGGGACCTCAGCCACTCCTCATATGTCTTCTCCTCCAGACCCTTCACCATCTTGGTAGCCCTCCTTTGGACTCTCTCTAATAGTTTCATGTCCTCCTTATATTGTGTTGCCCAACACTGCACACAGTGCTGGAGGTGAGGCCGCATCAGCGCGGAGCAGAGTGGGACAGTCACTTCCCTCGACCAGCTGGCAGTGCTGTGCCTGATGCACCTCAGGGTATGGCTGGCCTGAAGAACATCTTAAAGCAGCTGGGATTCAGGCAGGACCTTCCCCAGGCCACGGCCATGCTCTTAGGTCTCAGCAAGCTGCTGACCACTCCTAGCCAACACTCAGGTGAACCCCTGCAGAAACCCTGACATCATCCAGGGACACGAGACCTTGCAGAAGGTCTCCTGAGGCCGGCAGCAGTGCCCAACCCTCTTGCCCTCAGACAGAAGCATCTTGCATCAGGTTGGGGTGCCAAAGGCCTGTTAATAAATGTCACATTTCTCAGAAAGCTCTCATAAGTCATTCAGGTGTTGCCAGGAGAAGAATTGCATGGCAACAAACCAGGATTGTTTGGCTCCTGTTAATTAGCCACAAAGTCAGTAAACATTAACTATGCAGATGGATCATGTGATGCACATAGATGGGTAGGTCCCAGCTGAATGAAGTTTTTAATTATTATTATTTTTTTTTTTTGGAGGCCCTGTTTTTGGAGGTGGGCTGTCTGATGTCTGCAGGAAATGAAAGCAAGGCCCTTGTGTTTCCTTGCCTCTTTGTACGTGAATGGTCCACCAAGTGCAAGTGGCGCAGTCAACTTGAAAGCCTCCCCCAGAAGGTCAGGCAGATGCTGAGGTTCAGCCCAATTTTACCAGGAGGCTGGAGAGCGACCCAGCGCTCCTCTCTCCTTTGGGCACTGCCACAGCTATGGAGAACAATGGCTTGGGCCACATGGGTCCACACCTGAGGGGAAAGCCAAAGTTTTGTTTCCTTCTCGTGCCTGAGATGGCCGATGGATGAGACAGGCTGGAGGGGAGCCTCTCTGTCCTGGGGTTCTGGCTGTGTGCCTCCTCCAGCCTTCCTGTCATCATATGAATCACAGCCACCTTTGAGCGCGTGGAAGAGGCAAGAGAGCAGATGCATGTCTCATGAGGCAGCTAGTGGTGTTTCTTCCTGTCTGCTCTAGGGCATTCCAGCAGAAGACAAGTCCTCCACTTGTTTTGATCTGGCTAGTGATTTTGGTTGCCCTGGTTTTCAAATGAGTTATTACAGGTACTTTCAAGGAGCCTAAGGTTTTCCAGGATGTGGGGACCATATTCCCACCCTTCCCTTCGCTCTAAAATTGGTCACGTGAGACTTTTGCAGTTGGAAACTGCATAATTTGCACATCCAAAAAATACAATTGCTTTGAAAACTGTCAGCTGGAGCGCTTCCGCAGTGTAAACACAGGCTCTTCAGCATCACCTGTTCAGACACAGAAATGCAACTGCATGTGTAATTTTGGAAACTGGAGCTTCTGCACGTCTCCCTTCAATAAGGATTACATTTCTGTTCTGAGCCTCTATGAAATCACAGACTATATATTTTTGAAACTTAGCTCCATACCCACACACAACCACCTCTTGACCTGAGCCAGCTTCCACAACACCAGGAGGTGCGGCACACTCATTTCTGGGTGACGTGAGATGCTAATGTTTTATGCACTGCAGATGCAACCATAGACCTGCATTGTGGGGGTCCCACCACCCCCCTTGCCTAGGGACAGCCATGGGTGGAAGGGCAGGAGGTGGTGCTGACGTGCTCAAAGTGCTGAAGGCCCAAAGCCAGCTTGCCCCTCTATTTCCGTCATTCTTCCTCCACACCGCTGTCAGCTCCTTACCATGTCTGCTAAAATCTCTCCAGGCACCAGGTCAGTCCATTGCATGGTCCCAGCTGGGGCACCAAAGTGAGAGCAGAGCTATGGAGGTCCTACAATAGATACCACACTTGCCCCTCTGAAGATAGCAAAGATGACCCAATGCCAAGCATCTGTTCTGTATTTTGGGAGCTGCCATTCCTCACAGACAGCACCATGCTGGCCCTCTGAGTTTAGGACCCTGGGGCCAAATTTGTCTCCGTGGTGACCAAGGGAGCATGCAGCACTGGAAGGAGAGGGGCTATAGGAACATCACGCCTCCTGATAAGGCCCTGGACAACTCTCTGGCCTCAGGGTACAAACCACATCATGCAGCACTAAATCATCCATGGCAGGTGCATCAACGCTGAAGGTCAAAGTGTCCCTACAGCTCTGTACGTTGTGCAGAAGAAACGCCAGAAGGCCAGCATCTTTCCCCACAGGAGGTGGAGACTCAAAAACAAACAAACAGACAAACAAAGAAACAAACGCAGAAGCCACAGGAGAGGTCAAGAATGAATTGAAAAGCAAGGCAGGGGAAAGGCTAAAGACAAAGAGAGACAAAGCAAAACAGCTGTGTGAAAAGAGATGGGTGTCAAGAACTCAGAAGCAAAGTTTGTAATGTGCACCAGTTTGTAATTTGGATAGGATGCAGAGCAAAATGAAGAGCTGAACCTCCATTATCCACCCATTGCTTCTCACACACACCGCTTCCTGCAATAGGCATTGGGCAAGTAAGTGTCCTCCCTGGAGATTGGACTTGACATTAGGACACCTGAATGGCAGTAGACAGAGAGACCACATGGTGAAACTACGTGAGCTTGTCTCTGGCATGTATGGATTTTTAGCTTCCTGTTCCCGAGCTTTTAAAAAGCAGTTAAGCATAATTACAGCTTGAAACTTCTCTGCATTGCTGTGCAAAGCATCCAGGCATGACACAGATCCTGCGCGCTGCTTCTGGCCCAGAGGTGGGCGCCGCTTCGCTGATAACGTGCGGAGCAGAGCTGGGCGGTCGCTGAACCCATGCACTTCATTCACGGGAGATGCCCTTGGGACGGAGGGTGCTGAGAGGACCCCGCAGGTCCCTGACAGCTCCCTGGAAGCGCGGGGCTGATCCTGGGAAGCAGAGTTTGTGCCAGCCTGCTTTCCTCCTCCCTTTTTTTTTTTTTTTCTCAGCATGTCCTCTCATCTTTCAACCAGACATGCTGTGCCAAGTGTTCAAAAGACTCCGGGTAATTGCACTGCTGGTACGTCATCCTGGGAGAGAGAAGCGTGCTTGCTCTGTCAGTTGAGCTGGCACAACACCCAGCACACCTATCTAATTATTAAATATTTATTGAGCCTGTAATGGGTCAGTTACAAAAGCAAAATCTTCCAGGAGAGCAGGCTGGAAGGAAAGGGAAAGTACAATTAAAGGCTGTTGCTTCGTTGCAGTGTCAGGGCCAGATGAAACATTTCCACTGCAAGGCACTAGCTCTCTTATGTTAAAATGTGATGCAGCTGTTCCTGTAGGCACGGCCTCAGCAGATTCCTCCATTCCACCATTGCTTAATGCTGGACATGCCCGGCCATCTGTGGCATGGCCAAAGTCATGTTTTCCATGAAACTGTCCCTTCTACTGCATCACCCACTTGAGGATATCGGGGGGGTATCATGGTGTTTTGGGGAGATGGACTTTTGTCCTGGGTACGCTCAGGGGAGCGCCGAGGGGCTGACTTGTGAGAAGTTAGCACGAGCTGCTGGATCTCACTTTGGATCTTCAGCAAAGCTTTTGATACCCTCTCTCACAGCACCCTTCTGGACAAAACGTCCGACACGCGGCCAGATGTGCGCGCAGCACGGGCGGCCCGTGCCCATCACCAGCAGTACTCCCCAGGCCTCCATCGCAGGGCCGCTTCTCATCGACGGACCCGCCAACTGCCTCCCCCAGGGCCTTTCCACGCACGAAGGAGTGCGGCAGCTCACCCCTGTCATGCAGGGGCGGCACGGGCGGGCATCCACACCTCCGAAGCTCTGGCCAGAGGACCTGTCCCAAGGACTGATCTCTGAGGCCTTCGCCACCCGCCTGCTCTGCCCCCCTGCACAGGCCGAGGGACATCCAGTGGCTCGTGGAGCTTGAAGAAACAAAAAATGATACGAATAAAAAGAAAACAGGGTGTGTTTGCTGGGTGTGGGTTGTTCTTTTTTTTTTTTTTTTTCCCCAACCAGAGGATCCACATTCTTCCGTGCGAATTTCATTACCCGCTGTCATGACATCAACTAACGCACACTCCTCTAAGAACCGGGTGCAGATGACACAAATTGTAGCACTTTCGCCTTATTTTAGGCATTCGTACAACAGTTTCTGGGCTCCAGGCTGCCCCATGCTTCAGCCCCAGTGGCTGGCAGGGGCATGAGGCCTGCGGGGACACGAGGGACAGCGGACGAAAAAGCAAAGCCACCAGGCCGCCGACACGAACAGCACAGGGCCGCTTCGAGGCAGCGGAGGGTGCTAGCTGCGGGCGGAGGTGTTTCCAAAACACGTGTGGGCACCCAGCAGGACATGGGATAATAAACGTGAATTTAAGGGTTTCCACGGCTGGGTCCCCCCGTTGGTTTCTGCACGGACCACGGCTGGGCTCCCGCCATGAGGGGGGAAGGAACCACCGCAGACGCTGGAGCCCTCAGGATGGGTTTTAGCGTTGACCACCGGGCACGTGCCCCTGTGCTGTGCACAGCCTGCAGCATGCCGAGCGCTGCTCCACCACGGGCTTTCGGTGGAGGAAACCAAACCAAAACTGAAATGGAACGGAGTGGGACAGAACGGAATAAAATGAAATGGAGGGGAACAGAACAGAACAGAACGGAACGGAACGGAACAAAATAAAATAAAATAAAATAAAATAAAATAAAATAAAATAAAATAAAATAA